>JAODTR010063663.1:0-16564 GCA_025399935.1 Amblyopsis rosae
TGACTTTCACTGCCACCCATATGACAGCGCACCCGACCCCCACGGTTCCTCCCACGAGTGGTGGGCCCATAGGATGGCTGTAGCTTACCAATATGTTTATTTGTCATTCCACCAACACCACTTATTACATCATATCGAATTTTTATTTGCGCTTATGGTCAGACTGCTTTCCATCGCGACTCTCCATGTTGGGAAACCATTAAAACACGGAAACCTCTAATTTAAATACTTCCTCCATTATGCACCGATTGTAATTTATGCAATAATTATTAGTCGATCGCCCGTAATACATACTAAAATTAAATGTGCAATAATATACAATGCCCATGCAACTTAGCACTCTTTATTTGGGATGTTAATCAATCCGGTCATGATCAATCATGGTAATGCATGAGGTCACAATTACCTGCTCCCCAAAGAAGATGAATGGATACCTTGCGTAAGGCCCATACTGTATAGGCGCGAGGCCCTGTGTGGTGTCACACTACACACAGCCCATGCCACGTCTCTCTGTATTAGTTCTCCCAGCTTTGTTAAACTTCACAAAAGATTTGCTTTCATAGCATTAATTGCTATGCGTTAACTAAACTAAAACTGTGTTTTGTGTGTGATCTTATCCCCACATTTTTCCAAACAGTGCACACTACTAAATAAGTGTAGGACAGCAAATATAAATTGTGTTTTCATTGAGATTACAACTTGCACCACTGCAATATGCTAATCGTAAAAGGATTCACTTACAGTATTGCAATTACTATAGTGCTTAAAGGCTAAGCACGTTATTGCAAGTGCTAGTTGACCTTTTTTTATACAATTACATCCATGCCACAAATACAATCAGGAGCGGTTTCCACTGAATGCATCAATTATGTTGATTTTTGAAGTGCTATGAAATAATTTAAGAGAACACAATTATTGTCTCTGTTTTAGTTCATATACCACACTGTATATGCAGACGGCACTACAGGATAAGTATATAATTGTGATTTTGTTAATCACATTATGGAGGTAATAATGGTAATTTATACAATAATTATTTATGCTAGCCTTCATGTTGGACCTGTATGTGCCAGATTTAGTTACACTCTTGTTTTATTTTTATTTAAAGGACCCTCCCATGCCTGAGTGGCACACACTCATCTCTCCTCCCCCTAATAGTAGTTAATGTTTATTTGATAGGTGGATCACCAGAGCATGAGTGAGTCTAGCAGCATTGACATTGCACAGTGGTGTTAAGTGCTATAGAAAACGTCACAAAACGACACACACACACCGATCAACCTCTTTGCTTGCCAGCTCTCAGTGTTTAGTGCCTGGGTTTAAATTGACTGAATCGATACAGGGGAGTGAATTGCCAATTGCAGTTTGGGCTACTGAAAAAGGCTGGGGCTCCATTCTAGTAGGGGGCCACCTGCGATTGGCTGAGAGTGTGGAATTGGATTTGTAAGGAGAGAAAAGGAGCATAAAAAGGCGCATGGTGCATGGTGTGCACGTGGGTGCCAATCTCACAGCAGATACACAGAAACATACAGACCCCATCACACACACAGACACACACACACACGCTGTCAATGTACAGTATCAAAGGGCCCAGTCGCTAGACAATACATGTAGCTTCGTTTCACTGACCTTATTTTGGACTTAAGCCTTTACCCTGTCAAAGTACAAATATTAGCACAGTTATCTTATTTAAATAAGCTCAGTACATTTTAGTATTGTGTTGTGTTATACTTCAATATGAATATACACACTGATGTCCAATGGACATTGTTTATTTTAATTAAAATGTTATGGAATATTTTTACATGTTCTACTATTTTACTATATTTCTTATTGGTCTTTGTTTATGGTCTGAGAAATGCCTGTTATAAACCTTCCCAGACATTCTTTAACATTATCTCAATGTCCTTTGACCACACAAGTTGTTTCCGTAGGTCTGAGCTTTAGATTGTTTTGACGTCCACCAGATATACACAGGAAGACCCTAGAGGGCTGTATAAATGCGGCCTCTTGCGTAGGATGTTTTATAATACTGTCTATGCTATATATCTGCTGAACCAAACATCCTGCTGTTATACATTACAGTGTTTTGACATCATAGTTTAAACATGCTCTCTGTGCCATGTATATAAGGGTGCACAGACATCTGCAGGGAGAAACACTCTGCTGATACATTGATATACACATTACTTGTATTATGGAGACTGTTTCCATTTAATATCAAAATATTAAAGAAACCTCTTTGTCTAAACTAGCCTATCCATTTTTATTATAATTTCCCCATAACAAAAACATGTAAAACATTTTTGTCATTTACAGGTTAGTACAGAGGTCTTTAACAGGGGGTCTGGACTCCTAGGGGGTCCTCCAAATTATTTGAAAACTATTTCAAAAAATGTAAGTGTCAAAAGATATACATTAACATAAATACAATATGTGTCAGTGTCAATCAATGTCTATGTTGATGCATGGCACAATAGGACGCCCTACACATTAGTGTTGGTCCAGTCAACTAAATATGTTATACCAAATGAAATAGGGGGTCCATGTGCAGTGTTTCTATCAACCAAGGGGTCCTTGGCACGAAAAATGTTGAAGACCTCTGGGTTATTAGATAATGAAATGGATAAAGGCAATATAATGTGGTGGCATTTAAGAAATTATACACTTAGTCATTTTTTTGCCCACACAAAACCAGAGTGCGGGTCCTTGCAACAGTGATGTGTGAAACAAGTTTCCTCTATGAACAGCAAAGTATTTAGACCATTTACCAGTCTGTGCAGTCATGGTCTGGTACTATAAACATTGCATTACATCTCTCTGTGAAACTCCTCCCGCTTGGAAAGAGCACAGCAACAAGGCTGTCAGTGTGCTTGAGAGGTAAGGGGAAATAATGACGAGAGAATAGGGGGAGAGCGACTGTACTATGTAAGAACGATGAGCACAACGTCTCAATCGAGGCTCCAGTTAATATGGCTCCAGTATGCAGCCAGCAAAACGTGCTTCCTGCATGTGAGTGGGTATAGTGTACACAGATATAAACATGCAGCAAGAGACTAGGTCACCTTTCACCTTTTATGAAGTCATATTTTGCTACCAGAAGTATCAGAGGCATAGGATCTAGTTCAAGTTTCTAGTTTATTGTCATATTAGGGGTGTACAAAGATGTCATTACCTGTATACAGCATGTATCTGTTTAGCCAGAAAATTAAGTCTCTGTATGTTTTCGGATACATACAGACCGGACGTGTGCGTGGTTTATGCCAGAAGACATTTTAAACTAACCCTGTGTTCAGGATGGTGTACTGTCTACTTTACGTTCAGTGAATGTGAACGTCAGCAGACTGAACGCCAGGTTACATAACAGGAAGGAGTTGGGCAGTATGTTGAGCAACATTCACATACACATGGCAAACAACAATAATAGGATAATTTGTGTTTTCTGTTGGTGCTATAGCGCACTAAACATGTTCAACATTCTGTGATGGATATGTCCACAATGGTTGTGTCAACATACTCTATTTTAAATGTCATACATTTCACATCAGAATGAGAGAGCATGCATTTAAGATAAAGTAAGATGGAAAGCGTTACTTAGTAGGCTACTGGCAGACTATAGTGATGAAGACAACTACTCACAAATAGCCTACAGGCTATAGCGCCCCAACATGTTCCACATTTGCGGCTACAATTTAAATACATGTCATTTATCAAAGCTCGCCACATTCATTAAACACACCAAATAGTTTGAGAAAACGTGTCAATCAGTAAAACGTTTATTGAACATAGCAAACGTTCAGTCCATTGAACGCACCTTAATATTTATTGGCAATGCAATTTCTGAATTCTGAAATATAGTTCAACATTATTATTGTACTTTACATTGCTAATAATATATAATTAAATGTTGTTAGTGGAACCGAAGTCAACATGCTGGCTGATAGGCGACAATAATGTAGCCTGTTCTGCCCTATAGGGATTTGACTACTGACTGAAAGATGGGCGACATTACTGTGTTTTACCCTATTGACTGAAATAGCTTAAAAGTTAATAAATTTGGTTTGTTGTGTGTGTGTGTGTATATATATATATATATATATATATCATCAACAAAACCTGATGTATTAACTTTCAAGATCAACTGGGTTTTTAAAAGAAGTAAACTAGTTCTAAGCTTCAATTTGATGAAGGATATATATTGTGGAGGGATTTAAAAAAGGCCAGCGGCCACACCATGCTTGTGTCTTGCTATACATTAGCTCGCTAGTCAGCATAGCTCTACAGCAGGGTACGGTCAGCTGTCAGCCCGCTGCCGGCTTTGCACTGACTGAGTGGGGATGACAGATACTGTATAGCGATCACTTTCAATTATGTGGTAAATGAAATGACTAGTTAGTTAGTTAGTTAGTTAGTATCAGTCCTGTGTTGCAAAAAGTATGGGCATCTGACTCAATAACATGTCAGCTTTCATTCCCACCCTAAATAATAACAAGCAACTTTGGGTAGTTTAATATCTGTTTCCATCACATTATTCATGCCTTCCCAAATAACGGATTCGGATACACCCCTATGTCATTAACAAGTACAATGTAAAGTACAATGTAAAACAAAATGCAATGAAATGTATTTTGCCAGTGGCTTTCGCCTCTCATAAAAATATAAATAATACATGTATAAGGCCTATTTACACATGTACTGTACAGTGTGTACATATACATATACATATATATATACCTTACACATACTATAGTAAAACATAATATGTATAGTAAACAACCTAAAAACGCTATAATGAAAAAACTGGCAAAGATTAGAGCATCCATAAATTAAAGTACATTAAATTAAACAATAATGTAAGTGCCACTGTTTATTAGTATCAGCTGCCTGAGAGAAAAAACTGCAAAAAAAAAGAGGTTGTGTCCATGAGGGTTTGATACTGATACACGATACTAAGTGCTTTCGTCCTGGCTGGAGTATAGATCAGGTCACTGTGGTAAAGGTGATGCTGTTTTCACTATTCCCATCAAAAACTTGTGGTCAATATGCTGTTTATGTTACCAAACAAACTTGCATCCGGTTAAGATACTTTTTATTCTGTATCAGTAAACGTTGATAAGGATTTTAGTGGACATACCAAACTTCTTCTAACATCTCAGAAAATACACTACAATCTCTGCTGTGGCGTGTTAGCAACTAAATTTACATGAAGGGACCACGAGAGGGAGTATCAACTTTGATAGGGTTGTTATTTATGTAAACCTGAGATTTAACATATTTTGTTTTCCTAAAGTCAATTATTAGCTCTTTAGTTGTATTCCCATTAAGGAAAAAGAGACCCACCATCACACCCTTCCTCAAACAGATGGACAGACATCTTGGAGCTATTGGCTCCAGATGATGGTGACATGTTGAGGGCAGATGGGTAGAAGGAAGCAGGCATTAAAGTGTAACTTCACCCACATCATTAAGCCTGAGATAGGGGAAAGAGGGAAGAAGGACGGGTAGGCAAGGGGACCCCCCCCATTAACATCAGCATTAACATTTGAATTTGATAACATACAAGTGTTCCAAAAGTACACTTAAGTAAGCTAGCAAGAGCCTTAGGCAATTTTCAGGATATGCTGTGTAGAGACATTTTAAACCTATAAAATGTCAGTTTTTATGAAAATGGGAATTTTGGCAACATTATTATCAGCACTGCTATGTCTGACCATTCTGGCTGCGACCCAGTTCTCTTAATGGGTAGTTCCTAATTCCTAGTACCTACATCTCTTTCACTACATACTTGAGTATGAGGTACAGTAGTGAACAGGCAGGAGACACATGCATGAGCATGGCAGGACTAATGAGCAGGGTAGAACAGCTGAATGTCTGAGCCAATATTACAGTTAATTCAACCTTGCCTTTAGCATCTCCGTGAAGTTGGCACCCCATATAACAAGAATGTGAATAAAAGTATTTTGATTAGTTTGTGCATGCAAAATAAAAAAGTGTACACAAACCGTTTTTTTACAATGTGTGACGTGCTCAGCCTCCTATAAATGTGTGTTAACATACATATATCTCTGTAAAACTGTGTAATACACTTGGAATGACTATATAAATAATTTAAATAAATAAGAAATAAACATAAAAATAACTTTAACAAATTACAGTCTTCTAGTGCAGCACCGCAACCTCCTGGCTGCTGAGGAGCTGGCAGGAGAAGATATGGCACTACAGCGATAATCAATGACAGGAGAGGCCATAGCAGCTACAGGGTCCATGCAGCTGGTGGATCTCCTGGGAGGCACCGTGGAGGACCAAACTCCACGGTCCTCAGACCAGCGCCATGTGGACATGAGAGGCATTGAGCCATTGCTCCACAGCATCCTGAGTCCCTTAAACAGAATATTAGTATGTGATAAATACGGCATTGCAAGCCAGATAATGAACAAAAATTAGAAGAGGTTAATATTGAAAGTTGTAGAATAAATGAGAATAAAGTGCTACATAAAGGTTTTCTCTATTATTTTGCCAATAATTTTGATGGAGGAATACATTTTTTTAATTTAGCTGGTCAAGTCCACTCTACATCTTAGATGGACAGCATATACAATAAAGTTTTGAAGGAAACATCTGAAGATTTATGATTTAGGAGTTAGATTTAGCGCTATTGAATGGGAATTGGGATGCAGTCTCTATGTCCTTTTCTTTCTTTTTTGTTTTGTTTTTTTACAGCTCAAAGTACACATTTTAAGGTGCATTTACTCTTTAAAGGATTCATTTCATGCTCCTATTCACTTGTTGACACAATTCATTGAATTCTCAATGCAATGTAGTTGACAAGCTTAGCAGCAGCTTGGTCAGTTTCTACATTTCTACAGTTTCTGAACAATAGCCTATATTAATCTAATGTAGTTATTGATGTGCACATCACTCTTGATAATATGCCTGCCCTGCAGACTCAACTTGTTCATGCTATGGTAGCCTGCAGTTACTGTATCAAAAAATAGATTTACAGATTTGGTCATCTGCAAATGTTGAACATTAAACTTTTACTGTAGCCATTACGGTACTGGCGATCAACATCAGTTCCTTGCCTTGCATATTTCGCTGATGCTACGTAGCTGGCCATATCCTCATAGGGGCGTTACCAAACAAACTGTGTGCAGTAATCTACGCAACATATACACGTTTCTCTCATTCGCCTGTTTTCCCTCCCCTCTCTCTTTTTTAGCCAATACAGATCAGGAAGCTAATTAACTTAGTCCACTTTGAAAGGCTTACTACTTCTCCGTGTCACATTGACATTGCTAATTCCAAAAACAACTGGAAATACTTGGTTTTCATGGAATGGGTCCTTTAAGGCAATTATATAGTTATTGGCTCCTATGGGGGCTGATTGAAAGTCTTTGGCATCCCCATGCTGGTAGACAAGCAGGCAGTACAGTATAGTCACCCTCCGTTTTAAGCAGGATGTTCATGATTTTATAACTGGCAGGGTTGAGACTTCAGTGTCCTTACCATACAGTTGTTTGTCGCACTCTCTTCCGGAACAAAGAAAGTGGATCTAGATTGCTTATAGAGTGTGGTTGCAGTGCATTTCCAATCAAACTAGAGCAGTTTGTTAGCAGTAAGAATGCAATTGGCCCAGCGAAGCATGGGCAAAGCAAAAAGTTGTTGGGTCTGTCAAAATACGTCAGAAATAAAAAAAACTCTCTCTTGAACTCTGATCTAGATATAGTTTTGACTACCCAAAGAATGTCGACAATGCAGGTGTTACCGGCCCTGAATATGTTCTGCTCTAAATTCTGCAGTGTGAACACAAAACAAACTAGGTGACGCATAACATTTGCATCGATTCAGACCGTGATCCGGAACAACACAAACGACCCATAGGTGTAAAAGAGCCCTTAAAATAATGGTCTGCTTCAGGAGTGAATGTGTTTTTATTGCCTGACACAGCATGACGTGAGGCCGTCAATCTGCTTCAACAGATGAGGGATAGTTGGTTCTCTGACCTAGAGGACACAGCTTGCTGTGAGGCTGTGCTATTTGTTTGTTTTGATCCTGGTTCATTAAATGACTACTGTTTAATGCCCTCTGCCTGGTGAATATGTTGTGTGTTAACACCACAATGACCCAGCAGTATACAAAGAGGTGAAGTTGCCACTGCACACATTTCTGCTCGCCTTCATGGGTTCAAAAGGATAGCAGTGCCGAGGCCCTTATGGGTTGGTCCCGTTGTTTGTTGCATCCACCCTGGGGTTGCATCACATCAGATGATGATGACTCTACTGTTCCACATTAGTGACTGTGGTGGAGCCAGCCAAGCCCAGGGAATGGGTCCCTCTCCCTTCTTGCAGCCGTCTTGGCATTGGACAGACAAACTCAAGTGGCTCCTTTTCCTGTTATACCGCTACCATTAGACATGTGTGTGCTACAGTGTTGTGGTGTAGTGTGTGGCAGCTGTAATCATTACATAATTGTTTTACAATCGTTTAACTTGTTCAGCTGTTCACAAATTTAGAAGTAGTTTTTGTATTCCCATAACATGGCCTTGATACGACCTCAATACAACAGAGAGCGAAGCGGATAGAATACGTTAGTAACTGAGTTCTCGGGTCACCTCTTCAGCTATAGAGGCCACTCTGAGACATCAGATTTGGTCCAAGTCCTTGGTGACCTTTGGCTACTTATAGCACTCAGCATAGCCGGTGTGTCTGAACATAATCATTGTTGCCTCTTAGTCATTTGTCAAATAGGGCTACACAATGGAGTTCTCAGGGTTTGACACATTTTATTATGTAATATCTTACTGGTGTGTCAGCGTTAAATATATGTTTATTTTGTATCAAAGCTAGCTTGTCATTCATTTTAGGATGTATTATTAATGACACAGATGTTTCAGAGAATGTATCGTCATGAAAATGTACCTCATTGACATGGAAAAGTCATGGCCATTTTTAAAAATGTCAATGAATCCTGATAACATTTAGTACAGTGCTTTAGATTAACCTGCTGCATCACTGGGTAAAAAAAAAATTTAATTTAAAAAACTATGCGGATTAGCTAACTCACATGCAGCCACATGAACACATTCATATAATAAAACAAAAAAGATCAGTAACAGATGGTGATTTCACGCCATAAATGTTTTCTTGCACTGTAGATTAGCTAATATCGTTTTTCTTTATGGTCTGTACAGAGGTTGTAAAACACACACATTATGCAACACATAACAGGGCTGTGGCAATAATGCGGAGTTATATACATGTAGATTGTTTTTATCGGCAGGGATTAAGAGAAGACACTTTGCCCTGAAGACTGGAGAGTCACGGTAAGGTTATTGCAAACTTTATATTTATAACTTGATTTATATCTAAATCATATCAAATCCTATTTAATTTACATTGTCATATACTTTATACAACAACATTTTACAAACATGTTTGGAACATGTTTACATAGTTCAGTAAAAATGGTGTGGACATGTTGGCTAATATTTACATCTGTAAATGTTTCAGATAACACATCGATGTAATAAATACAGTAATAATGGCTATATACCAATTTGTATCATGCACGATAAAATCTTACAAAACATTTCAGCATTATGTGCAGCCCATTTATAATAAATGTTTTATTTAGTTGGTTTGTTCATGAAATTGTTTATTACAGTTCTAACTATAAATGGTCTAAATTATGTCAGACTTAGGAGGACATAAGTAAATTCACCCATACAGTTTTGTTCAGCATATGTCAATGTTATACTGTAGGTAGGTAGAGTCAGTGATCCTGGAGAAAGATTGTTGACATGTGAACTCGATCAAAACATAAACACATTTCCCTTCAAATAATTGTAAAATATCTAAAAACTGTATATTGCAACACTAATGCACTTAAAAACAACTTTATAAATATTATAGATAATTTAGGCACACTAAATAGAATATGTGTCTGGTAGGGAAACATGTTAAGTGCCTAAAAACAACAACAACATAACAGATCTGACATTATAGTTTAGTGTGCATGTGGCATATGGCAATGCTAGCTCCCTGGCATGCTGGTGTGTGTGTGTGTGTGTGTGTGTGTGTGTGTTCACTTGGACATATGACTCGGCTAATTTTAGACAAACTATATTTAGAGTGAGTAAAGCATGGGAGAAGAAAACTGACTGAGTTTTTACGGTATGACCTTGTGTGTGCGTGTGTGTGTGTGAGACATAATATGTTATATGACAGTGCTTTTTGTAATGTGTAATGGATAGCAAACACATAGGGGCATGTTTTTTTGGCTGTCTCACTGCCATTGCCCTTGCCTGTTCTTCACAGCACATTTAGCAGGACGGCTATATGCCTCTCACTCACCCAACAGACACACATTCACCTTGTTTTTGTGTCCAAACATATATTGGAGTGTAGCCTAATTGCTTGGGTGCGATGGTGTGTGTGTGTTTGTGTGTGTGTGAGTGGGGGGGGGGGTAATGACTAGGTCTGGAATGGCTGGCAGTCTCTCTCTCTCTCGCTCTCTCTCGCTCTCTCTCTCTCTCTCTCTCTCTCTCACACACACACAGGCTTGCTTTAGTCTATACATTTGTTCTTTTTCCTGTCACACATTAAAAAAACGATCCAAGGTCAGACAGTCTGGCTGTGTGTTGGTGTATCTTTGTGTGTGCACGCGTGCATGTGTATGTGTGTGAGTGTATCCTGGCAATGCCCCTTACGTTTTTATGTGCTTTGGTGTCATTTATTTGATGCCTACATTACTGTCAATGTGTCTATGTACTTTTGACCATGTGTGTGTGTGTGTGTGTGTGTGTGTGTGTGCGTCAGATGGGTAAACGGAAGTTCTCTGGTTTAGAGGTGACCTTACTGGTCATGTTCCTGTTGATGTCTGTTGTGGCCATCACCCTGATAGTCCTCTACATCACCGGAGAACCTGGAGTCATCAAGGACGGTAGGTGAACACACACACACACACACACACGCACCACAGACACAAGCTATGAACAGTGAGAAACTACATATTTCTAAATAACTGTGATTTGAATGTCCCTTCTGAAGAGCACGTGGCAAACAGCTTGGAAGCACTGACAAGTAAATAGCAGTTTAAAACGTAGTAAATAAGAAATAAATACAGAAGATGACATCAAGGGTTTAATTGGGCGGCACATTGTATTATGACAGCTTTCATTCCCAATAACGCCTTGTCTTTATGGGCCACACACACACACATACGCTGTCCCTTTGCACCGTTACCCTTGGCCAGTGGCACAGAGCAGACAGTCAGTGGGAGGAACCAGGACTAATTCATTCACACATTGTAATGCCCACAGTCCAAAACCTGATTCAGACCACCTTCACTAAAATTACTTCTGAACTCTTTGTGAACTCAGTGAATGTACAGTATGATGTGTGTG
The DNA here is from genome assembly GCA_025399935.1 of Amblyopsis rosae. NCBI lineage: Eukaryota > Metazoa > Chordata > Actinopteri > Percopsiformes > Amblyopsidae > Amblyopsis > Amblyopsis rosae. Next base: position 11,405 of record JAODTR010063663.1, read on the forward strand.
GCACACATAGCATTTGTTTTTGTCTGAGATGTTGGTACACCTAGTGTGACATCTAGTGGCAGAAAGTCATATAGAGTCACTTTATTTATTTTGTATATCAATCGTGGACGTCAAAGCGTTGGCCATTGAACAGGAATGCTGAATTATATGGCCGTAATACACAGAAAGACATCCATAGCAAAGTGCAGAATGAAGGCAAATGTTCGAACAACTTTCAAATTAATTCTACTTGTGGATTATTGCTTGCATTTCTCTGACAGAAACAACAGAAGAATTTGTTCCTCATTGTCCGAACATCCCTCAGGGCGAGAGAGTGGACTGTTTCCCAGACTCTGGCGCCTCTAAGGTGTGTGTGTAGTGGTGTATTGTGTCATTAGGGCAAACATGTAACATGTCACCTATGCATGTTTCAATACTCCTGAACCGCATTGGGAAGAAAATAGACACCATGTTTATGTCATATTTATTAATTAGATACATTTTCTTGTTATATAATATAATGCTGTTTCTGTTATAAAGACTGATATGATGATAATGTTGTCAACCTGGCCCGTCTTGCTTCCAATAGCAAAGCTGTGAGAAGCGTGGATGCTGCTGGAGCCCGCTGGATGAGAGAAATGTCCCCTGGTGTTTCTTCCCAACCAATCACGGATACACAGTAGAGTCAATAGTACATCCAAACCCTTACGGTAAACTGGCTCACACCAGTACAGTCAAGCATGGTCTAATGTATTGAATCAGATGATGGGTGTGTGTTTTGGCAGACATTTTTTGTTTGTCATAAACTCAATTTTCTCTGCTAGATCTATCTGTCAAAAGGTCAAATGAGGCATGATGAAGCTGTATTTTCGCACACAATTTATGTATTTGCCTTTTTGTTTGAATCATTCCCTTGTGGCTGCTGCTGTTTTCTGTGAAATATGAAAAATGACAGACTTGTGTAACACAAGAACTTTTCAATTATTTTCCTGATTGCACAATTTTATGCTCACCGTATTAATGCATGAAATAAGAGGAAGCAATAAGCAATTGTTTATGCAGCCTTTAATATATATAATATTTCAATTTGCATTCTTTTAGTTTTGATGTCTCTGAGCTGTAGGTAGGATTTTAGAGCTATACATTTAGTATAATGTGTTAGAAATGTCAATCAGAACTGTTGTAACTGATTGGTCAAGCAGATCTACCTTGCCTTTCAATCACATAAACATGATACAGGGTTGTACATGGGCTATGCAAAACTGGCAGACCAATAGGCAACATGGAGGGAGCAGAGTAGGAGAGGGAGAGTTTTTGTAACCTGACATGCCAGATGGATTGTTATTCACAAGTCCATCTGGGGAGCCATGCATCAAAACTGTTTGTAAAGGGCAAACACTTTCAAAAAATACTTGGCAGTTAGTTGATTCGATGAACCTTCTGGGTTTTCGTTGTTGGTAAACCTAAACCACGCCCATGTAGCTACAGTATCAATGCGACACTGTAATACCTTGAGTAGACACATTTGAAATGATTTCTGACTTTCCAAACTGATTACTGCAGCAAAATTAAACTGAAGCTCGCGATGGTCTCGCTAGCTTCAGTTTAATTTTGCCAGTTAAATTAGCTTCAGGCTAGGGTTTATGGGCTCTGGTTTTCCCAAACCTTCTTTCATTCATTTTTAGCTAGCTCCTATTGCAACTCTCAAAACCTACCTAGAGTATAACATCTTTAAATATATTGGATATTACACACACACACACACACACACACACACACACACACACACACACACACACACACACACACACAAATACAACTTCTACCTTGGCCAGATTTTTGATCTCAATTAGACGTCCTGGTAAAATAAAGGTAAAATACAAAATCAAATAAAGAATTTTGCACTTCCTTGCATTTTTTAGTAAAACAAATGTTTTTTTTCTGTATTGTGTGCTCCATTGACAACATTTATTCTCTTGTGTTTATTTGTCAGAAATTAAAGCCAAATTGAAGAGGATGACTGCACCATCTCTGTTTGGGGCTGATGTAAAGGAACTTGTGTTTCACGCTGAGATGCAGACACATAATCGACTACATTTTAAGGTACACACTAACACACCACCAAAAACAACACACTACAGGTCACACTCTCTAACAGACTTAGTCTACATCTACCAACATTACACACCCCTTTGATAATATTTATAATGCTAATAATGCATGTGTAATTTGACGTTAGGACTCAAAGGTCTCTCAGGTCACACAAAAGAATACATTATTACATGATTATCTCCGCAGATACTTGATCCCAACAACGAGAGGTTTGAGGTCCCCCATGAACATGTGAAGAATGTAAACAGTCACCACTCCAGCCCAATTAGCGACACACTGGAGATCACAAATACAAACGCACCTTTTGGTCTGACTGTGCGTAGGAAAGAGACCAACAATATCCTGTGAGTTGACCCTGGGTGACCTGGGTGTGTGCGCGTGTGTTCGTGTGAATGTTCTTATAGTAAGGGTATCACCTATCACCATTCTATCTTATAACAGTAATGTAACTGTACATATATATTTTATTATAATCTTGAATGAATACAAGCGGCCCTATTCAACAGATGTATATGTTCCATGCTGGGTTTCTAGGAGAGCAATTATTACATTTTATTACGATTGTGTCAATCCAGGCATGCTAAGTGAGCCCAGGGACTTTGCTGTAGTCAATTACATCTCTGAAACAAGCACACACACACACACACACACACACACACACACACACACACACACACATGCACACACTATTAAAGTATCATTAACATTATATATATAGAATGCAGCGCTGTGTGACAAGGAGGGCTTGTGGAGGCTCAAAAGTCCCTTCTGTCCTTAAATACAATGTTAAATACCATGGGCAAGGAGTTGTCCTCTAACAGGGATTTGCAATTTCTATGTCATTTGCTGAGGCAAAAATATTCATGGGATGTTGTAGAAATGTTGAAGTGGATGGGCTACAGTACAGCTGTTGTAAGATCACACATAGGCTGCTAAACTGTCTGCTACATTTAATTTATAACATTTAGCTGACACTTTTATCCAAAAACAAATTGCTAACAGCTTACAGTACGCCAGCTAATAGCTTAACATTTATAGTGGATCACGCAGGAAAGGAGACATTATATTTGTTTGTTTGTTATATATACAAATTGTAGGTACACGGTGTATCTAATAGAACAATTAATCTCCACCAGTTGAGATTGAGACAGACATGTTGGCAATTATCATTTCAAGGCCAGTTGGAAGGTTGCTATTATATTATCTTAATATATTAACTTTTTTTCTCAAACTTGATTGACCTGACGATATCTTTACCTCATGGTTTGTGAAGGACCAGTTTCACTGCTAACCTTTGACCAGACACGGCTATCTTGCAGCTCATTTGAATATTCCTTTCAACTCAACCTGTTTTTTGCTGACCGCTGTGATATGTCAGCGTAAAGCACAGCAGCAAGTTATAATTGTAGCCACACTTGGTAACCTTTTTCATACCAACATAAATCATCACATCATGGCTTAATCATTATTTAGAAGTTTCTATTGAAGTGCCAATGGGGGAAGGCCGTGTTACGTATAGTAGTACTTCTTTAACACAAACGGACTAATACAAATGTAATAATGCATTTCATGTCTAGACATTTTACCAGCTTTTGTTAACTGACTAATAAACCTGTTCAGATTGCATCAAGCAGGTGAAAGCTTCACATGTGGAAAGAGGAAGAGATAAAAAGAGAAAAGAAGCAGATAATTGCAAAGTATGCAGATAATGGCAGAGCCACTATCAATAATCAGTGTGCTCTTTGACCGCTTGTCTCAAGAACCTTCCTCTCTTGATGATAACTGCTATTAGAAACCTGACACGCTCATTCAGCCTTTCCCAGAAAAGCCATTAACTAAATTATTACACAATATAGAATACTAACAACAAATGTGAGCATGTGGGCATACACACACACACACACACACACACACACACACACACACACACACACACACACACAAAACGCACGCACACAAACACATGTTGATAGTAGAAAAGGGACGATTTTGAACATTTTCTGAACAACCGAGGCACAGAGCTGTTTAGTTTCATGTTGCAGTGAACTGTTGCATACATGCACGTGCATTTAGTGTGCGTGAGTATATTCAATCATCTGCCTGGAGCTTCTTCTCACTGCTCAAATCCTTCAAACAATCTGTCTGCCTCTATATCTGTCTGTCTTTCTCTCTCTGTGTGTTCCTGCTCCAAGACGCTTCATAGCATGTTCTTATCTGTTACTGCAACTCTCCTCTGCAGCTTTAACACTACCATGGCACCGCTGGTGTTCGCCGATCAGTACCTGCAGCTGTCTGCCAAGCTGCCATCCCCTAATATCTACGGGCTTGGGGAGCACGTGCACAGACAATACCTCCACGACGTCAACTGGAAAACATGGCCTATCTTCTCAAGGGATGCTTTCCCTAATGGGGTGAGGGCTAGATCTCTCTCACGCGCACACACGCACACACACTTGTCATTACTTACAACAGGTAACCCTTGTTAAGCGGTGTGTGACGACAGATGTGTTTGTGAGGTAAGTTGGCCGGGTGCGTGCACAGTACACACGCACAGTGCCCCTCATTTAACTGCTGGCGGGAGACAAGTGACACCTACTTCGGTTTATATGATTTGTGACTTCGTACGCTGCGACATGAAGCGCGCCACAAGACCGCCTGGCTTCACTGTGACAGGAGGTCTAATCAGGCAGCTATCGCAAAACACCTGTCTGTACTTACAGGCCAGGCTTAAAGATGACAAATTACACATGCTCGCTTCTTTGAATGTGTGTTAACTTACAGGAACGTACTGTGTGCCAATGCGTCTGCATGCGTTTCTCTTAAGCAGAGTGTTCAAGGCCATACAGATGACAGGCCTACCTATGGTGTGTATGAGAGGGAGAGAGAGACATTTGTCTCTGTGTAATGCAGGTGGTATAGATGTTTTATTAGTGCCGGTGCTCCCTGCATGTGTAGCTTCTCTCTCAATGGGCTCTTATTCAATTTCCTGTAAGCTTATTCTCTCTCTCTCTCTCTCTCTCTCTCTCTCTCTCTCTCTCTCTCTCTCTCTCTCTCTCTCTCTCTCTCTCT
>JAODTR010063674.1:0-16563 GCA_025399935.1 Amblyopsis rosae
TGGTGGAAGAGTGGGGTAACATCTCACAGCAAGAACTGACAAATCTGGTGCAGTCCATGAGGAGGAGATGCACTGCAATACTTCATGCAGCTGGTGGCCACACCAGATACTGACGGGTACTTTTGATTTTGAGCCTCCCTTCGTTCAAGGACACATTATTCTATTTCTGTTAGTCACAGTCTGTGAAATATTTTTAGTTTGTCTTATGGTGACTCTTTAAGTGTTCATACAAATATTTACACACATTAACTTTACTGAAAGTAAAAACAGTTGAAAGTCAGAGTACGTTTCTTTTTTTGCTGCGTTTTGCAGCTGTGCACCCGCAGTATTTTACATTGTTAACAACAGCAGCAATAATGTAATACTGTACTATACTAGTAACAGCCTTTGTTTAACGTGACTGACACACACACTAACATGGCACCAACCTGTGCAGCTAGCCACCTATCTATCCTATAACCCTGTAGTGGCAGGGCAAGAACGGTTGCGTTTCATGCTATGTAACCCTTCATTCAATACGTGCTTATGGGTAATATGGCTGTTTAGCGGGCAAAGATGGCTGCAATGTTGTGCTATGGTATACTTTAACCTTAGTAGATACATGACTGGTTATCAAAATGTAACACCGTTCCTACAAAGGGCTGTGAGAGCTGCTGTGTTTATGTGATTGACAAGAACAAGAACAAACTACATTCTGCCTCCCCTATCCTTTACTGTAGTCGGCAAGGTGAAATTAATGCACAATATTAACACCTTGAAACACTGCTGAAAATAAACAATATGTGGTTCAAAGCTAAAAAATGTTCAAACCACGTTTTGCCTCTAGAGTACTAGCAGTCAGCAGTAAAGCAGCAAAGGAAGTCAGGGCAGGGGCTTGTTAAATTTAAAGCAACAGTCACTGAAAATTGATAGTTATCTGGGGGTCGTGGTAGTGATGATAATCTATGTGGTATTTTCACCTAAGCTCGTCAACTACATTGCATTGAGCATTCAAGGAACTGTGTCAACAAGTGAAAATGATCATGAAATTACTTCTTTAATAAGACCGCTTGCAGTTATACAAGCGTCATTTTGTGCTGTTATTATAAGGCCTACTGAATATCAGCAAGACTCAGCTGTGATTATATCCGGCATTTGGCCGCAGACACTCGTACACTGTAATGCAGGCTACATACATCTAAATACAACTTATTCATATTGTCATTAAAGGTTAATGACCAAAGGGTCATGACAACTTGTCATTACCCAAGACAACATAAACTGTTAATGTCTTTGTCATGACAACTTGACATTAATCAAGGCAAAATAAACCATTGTAACCATTGTAATAAAGCTTTATGACATTTATGACAAGTGAAAATGTTACCACTGTAGTTGAAGTAAAATAGTCATGATACGGTTAGAAATACATTTGCCAGTGTAATACAATGTAATGGCGTCTTAATGATCAAGTCTAACTGGTGCACAAGTTGTAACATTAGGTTGGTCGAAACTTTCAGTTCTATGTCGGAGGTAGCGTTACACCCAGGCATACGCCGAGCTTGTACACTCGGCTCCTGGTTACTAGATAACATTTAGTGATACATATAAATCAGGGTGCCTGTGAAGACGATTATGTCGATAGGCCTAATATGAAAGATTTAATCCGGTCTCAGACACCAGAATTTCAACCGGCAACTTCTGTTGAGGGCACTGATAATTATGCGGTCTAGTCTATATTTACAGAGGCAGAACCAAAAACACAGGCTGCTGGACACGAAGCAGGGAAAGACTGCAAATGTGTCAATGACCGTAGAAATGACGCAGGAAAATGGCCTGAAAAAATTACTAATGTAGAGAAAGAAAGCATTGTTATAGCACTGGTAGGTGTTGACAGCACTACTTTATTAAAAGGTATGTCAGCCAAAGTTTCCAAAGGCAAGTCTTTCCCATATTATCTGTCATACTCAAAAGCAGCAAATGAACGTTAGATAGTGAAGAGACTGGCTGTTTTTTAGGGAATGCAACAAGTCACTGTACTGTGTTCCCTGCATTCTCATTTTCTCACAAATTAGAAATATCTACAAGCGCTCTTAATTATGGATGTGCGCGATTAGTCAGATAAACGGTTAAACGTTGCCAGCCTCACTAATCGGCACCAAAAATACTAGTCGGTCTCTCACTGTCTGCACTCCAAGTCTCTGTAAGTTGGGAGCATGTTGGATTCAACGCTTTCAGAGTGGCAAAACAGACAAGGCTCACGTAAATTATGACTTAATAACGGATAAATGAACAGATTGTCACTAACCCTGCTCCCACAACTTGACTCGGAGTGAACTTTTGAAGCGCAGCTAGATAACAGATACTGACCTCTTTCTTGTTGGACATAGCAGGTACCGTACCAGCAGCTACTAGCTAATCAATTGAATGTGGAGAGTTTATTGGATTTTAGATAGGCTTTAATGGAAATTAGGAGAGGGAAAGCCTACTGGCAGCGATTTCCACTCGGACATAGCAGCTGATGAGAGTGCAGGTACCATTGGGAGAGACCAACATCCACATATTTAGCCTGTGATACATTTCCACAGTTTTCTGTTCAAATTTTCATTTAAACGACTGGAAAATTAGTCATTAGGAACATCTCTACTCTTAATAGCCAAGAGGGGCTTAAGTTGTCCATAAGGAAGTGGCAGAAACATTACAGTAAATGTAATGTTGAAAAAAGCAGACGGCATTAACACTGCTACTGAAAGTGGTGTAATCTACAGCATTCCCTGATGCATGGCACAGGTGTTGATGGTCAGTTCCAAAAGTAATTTAAAACACAAGTAGAAAAACAAAATGGGTCTTTGTTGGAGAGATTGCTCTTTTAGGTATCTAGAAATCTAGCTGTTAGAGGGGACACCAGTGAGCTTGGTGATGTTCATAATGGCAATTTGTTTAGGGTTACTCAAGATATGAGAGGGCTAGCCAAAGTAAAAAAATATAGACAGAGGGGGGAACAACTACCAGCATATGTAGGCTTTTACAAAAAAGACAGGAAAAGAAATTGTCAGCATGATAAAGGAATCTCTCCAAAGGCATGGAATAGACCTCACTGACTGCCGTGGACAAGGGTATGATAATGGCATTAATATGTCGGGAAAAGTTAATGGTAATCACCTTTAAGTTTTCAACCGTTTACACCACCTTCCAAATTATGCTAATTATATTTTACATTGACTTAGCTAAATAGTTGATGCAAATGACAGTCAGTATCATTTTCAAGTCATCAACCGTTATGGTATAAATAGAAATTCATTGAACAAACCACCCAATGAAAACCATATTTTTTTCAAAAATAAAAAACTCAAAATGCACTGTTCCAAATTATTATGGACAGAACTGAAAATTGTTGCATTAGGAGGTCATATTTACTGAAATCAAAAGCTATTTCAATCAAACACATCTTAACAGGGTAAGTTACATGTTAACATTAACCCCTTCTTTGATATCACCTTCACAATTCTTGCATCCACTGAACTTGTGAGTTTATAGAGAGTTTCTGCTTGAATTTCTTTGCAGGATGTCAAAATAGCCTCCCAGAGCTGCCCGTTTGATGCAAACTGCCTCCCAGCCTCATAGATCTTTTGCTTGAGGATGCTTCAATGGTTCTCAATGGGGTTGAGGTCAGGGGAGTATTAGGGCCACGCCAAGTTTCTCTCCTTTTACTCCCATAGTGTGAATTCCCACTGTCATTGGGTGCCAATGACACAGAGGTATTCTTTGCAGCATGAGATGGCGCATTGTCATGCATGAAGATGATTTTGTTACGGAAGGCAAGGTTCTTCTTTTTGTACCATGGAAGAAAGTGGTCAGTCAGAGCAGTGTGGCATTATGCTGTGTGATGGAACAGCAAATTTTCGAGTGGCCTTTTATTGTGCCCAATACTCATGCTGTCTGATCTGCATCTTGATGCGCCACACCGGTGAAGTGGATGGATTATCTCGGCAAAGGAGAAGTGCTCACTAACACAGATTGAGACAGATTTGTGAACAATAATAAAATAAAAACAGAAATAGGCCTCTTGCTTACATAGAGAAAGTATTAGATCTTTTATCTCACGATGAATGGGGGCAAAAACTAAAGTGTTGCGTTTATAATTTTGTTCAGTGTATATACTTTGTCGAGGTAATTTTCACATTTTCAGGGACCCTAAAAGGGCCTACCAGCTCTCTCCCCATGATTCCGGCCCAAAACATGACTCTGCCACCTCCTTGCTGACGTCACAGCCTTATTGGGACATGGTGGCCATCCACTGCTCCATCCATCTGGACCATACAGGGTTGCACGGCACTCATCAGTAAACAAGACTGTTTGAAAATTAGTCTTCATGTATTTCTGGGTCCACTGCAACCATTCCTGCTTGTTATCATTGGTTAGGGTTGGCCGAATAGTATGTTTATGCACAACTGCAAGCCTCTGGAGGATCCTACACCTTATGGTTCGCAGGACTCCAGAGGCATTAGCCGCTTCAAATACCTGTTTGATGGCTTGGAATGGAAGTTTAGCACCTGCTCTCTAAATCCGATTAATTTTTCTGGGAGTAACCTTCCTCATTATGCCTTTATTTGCACGAACCCATTTGTGCACTGAATCAGACACAAATCTCTTTACAGTACGATGATCCTGCTTACCTGAAATGGGTATCTCCATTAGCTTAGTGCACCTGAACTGGGCAAATTTATTTTCAGGCCCTTCTCAGGCTATGAAGGTCACAGAAGCATGTCACTTTAACACATACACCCCCTAGTCATAGCCAACAACTGGTGCACGTTTGATGAAGATTGGAGAAAGTGCATATATGCCTCAATGCTTAGGACTTAGGTTGAAAATGTTGCCAAGTATGTGCGATCGACTCCAAACTTACACCATTGTTGAGCAGTGATGGATAGGTGTTAAATCGTGAATTTTAGCATTCCTTTTCCCCAATTCAGGTCCCCTCCATTAGGTCAGTGCACCTGAATTAGGCAAATTTTATGTTAAGCCCTTCTCAGGCTAGGAAAGTCACACAAGCATGTAACTTTAATAAATGGACTTACTAGTCATTGCAAACAACTGGTGTGTTGTGAAGATTGGACAAAGTGCATATTTGCCTCAAGGCTTAGGACTTAAGCCCCATGTCCATCAAAGCGTTTTTTTTCTCATACGTTCCCAACGTTATTTTTCAATTGATTCCAATGGGAGTGCTGCGTTTTTCCAGGCTTCTAAAAACGCCAGGAGCGTGGAGTGGAGCTGAGCGTTTTTTTCCCACGGCAAACGCCGGGCGCTGAGCGTTTTTCCCACGCCGAACGCCGGGCACTGAGCGTTTTCTCAAGTTGAAAAATGTTCAACTTTGGGTAAAACGTCACGCCCATCACTGTCACTGTAACCCCGGCCGTCCAATCGCAGCGGTGAAGGGGCGGGACAAATATTACGAGCAACCGTCACATTCTACTTCTTGCACACAACGACAACAACAAATGATAAATTGATAGTCAGATGATATCCCCGGACTACCACAACAATATTAACACGAACAATAATGTATAGAATATTACAAATGAAATAAATTGTTGATAACAAACTAGCATTTATTTGCAACATATGAATTCCCACGGAGATTTCATAGCAACCAAAGCGTCTCAGCTGAAAGAAACGCTGCGCTTCCAAAAACGCTTCATAGCGCCGACAGTTGGGCTTTTTCAGCAGAGCGAGCAGGGTTTTCAGCCGCGGAAAAAAGTTTTGGTGGACACGCGGCCTTTGGTTAAGAATGTTGTCAATTGCCAACTTTGTTCAAACGGCTCCAATCTTACGCCATAGATTGCAGTGAAGGATAGGTGCTAAATCCTGAATCTCAGCTTCCAATTCTTCTGCTGGGCTGGAATATTACCATACATTATTTTGCCTAATTCAGGTATACTGGCCTAATGGAGGGGACCTGAATTGGGTATATTCTTTTTAGGCATATCTTAGGCTAAGAACTTCTCAGAACCATGTGCAATCTGCTCCAAACTTACACAATAGATTGGCAGTGTAGGGTAGGTGCTAAATCATGACTTTAAGCTTCCAATGTTATTCCTGGGCTTAGATATTGAAAGACATTGTTTTCCCACATTCAGTTGCGCTTGCCCAATAGCGCGGACCTGAAATGGGTAGCCACATTCTCAGGCGCACTCCCCCAATAGAGTTTTTGAATTTAGCAATGTCGATGTGACACAGAGAAGTAGTAAGCCTTTCAAAGTTATCTTCCTGGGCTATATTGGCTAAAAAAGAGAGAGGGGCGGGGAAACAGGCGAATGAGAGAAACGTGCATATTTAGATTAGTAGATTACTGCACAGTTTGTTTGGTAACGCCCCTATGAGGATATGGCAAGCTATGCAGTATCAGCGAAATATGCAAGGCAAGGAACTGATGTTGATCGCCAGTACGGTACACAAACCGTAAGTAAAAGTTTAATGTTCAACATTTGCAGATGACCAAATCTGTAAATCAATTTTTTGATACAGTAACTGCAGACTACCATAGCATAAACACGTTGAGTCTGCAGGACAGGCATATTATCAAGTGATGTGGACATCAAAACTACATTAGATTAATATAAGATATTGTTCAGAAACCATAAACGGATTAGAAATAGGCTGCTTAAAAAATGTATTGATTTACTTACCTAAACTTTGCTCATTGATAAAGACACAATCGCGTGTCATACCGAAATTGTATCCCCTGCCGGACACGGGTTGCCGTTTTTGGTACCGCGAGTAATAATGTTTTAATCTGGTTCAGTGTCATATCATACAAAACATTTAACGTTACGTCCGTGATAATAACAAAAATAGAATGTCTTTGTTTCATTTTAACGTTTCTTGTTTAACCGAATAACCTATCACTTTGTGTTGTTGCTAGCAACCTATCTATCATAGCCCTGTAGCGGCAAGAATGGCTGCGGTTTCGTGCTATGTAACCCTTAATTCATTAATACGTGCTTATGGGTAGAGATGTCTGCGATGTTGTGCTATGATATAATTTAACCTTCATTCATGAAATAATGGATTTAGTAGATACATGGCTGGTTATAAAAACGTAACACCGTTCCTAAACAGGGCTGTGTGACCAAGCTGCTGCTGTGTTGTGACACGAACAACATTGTACTACATTTCTGCCGCCTGTATCCTTTACTGTAGTCTTGACAGCGAGGCGGAATTCATGCGAAATATTAACACCTTGAAAACACTGCTGAAATTAAACCATATGTGGTCCAAAACCCATAAAACTATGTTCAAACCGTTTGAGTAGCCTGCACCGGTACTAGCAGTAAAACAGTCGTAGCCTCACATCGACACGGCTACGTGGAAGTCTGGGCGGGCAGTGACTTGTTACATTTAAAGAAATCAGACCGTTATCTAAAGAGTTGTTGTACGATGTGCTATTCCAAATAAACTGTGGTATTTTCACCTAAGCTTGTCAACTACATTGCATTGAGAAGTCAAGGAAGTGTGTCAACAAGTGAAAAGGAGCATGTAATGACTCCTTTAACAACACAACATTTTTACATCAATGAAAACAACACTCATACTTAAGCAGGAACCTGAGATTGTAACATTCAAAGTGCAAGTATAAAGAAAAGCAGTACAATCGCATGCATTTTAAATAGAACATCTAATGTAGAATCATGTAGGATACTGGTCTATTGTTATATTCTTCTGATTAGGGATGTCAATAATTTATTAACTGTTTTACCGATTAGAAGCCAACAGAGAGAATAACACTGCGATTTTCATCTCGGCATTCAACTCTCTCTTTTTTTTATGCAAACCTTAAAGAAAATGTTATTTATGATCGTGGTCTGTCATGCTTTGACATATCAAATGGGTTGCAGAGTTGAGATTTGCACATACGCTTTTTTCGTTATACTACGGCTGTTAAAATTGTGTCATTTATTTTATGCTTATGCCTAAAAGATAAAAAGGTATTTATGATTCGGCAGGTTTGTTGTGCTTTGAAACCCCATCTGTGCTGAGCTGGGTGGGTGTATAAAAGCCCTGCCGGGGTACTTCTAGATGAACAGCTCTTGTAACTCCACAGGCAAAAAGTGTGATATATGACTTTTTGCTGTGAGGCTTCACATACAAGGGTCCTGCAAAATCTACACCTGTTACATCGAACGGTTGGGATTCCGTTACTCGATCTCTAGTCAACGGTGCCATGCACTGTTGTCCTGCCTTGACTTTAGACCTGCGTCAAATCAAACATTGCTGCACTGTTCGTTTAGTCAGTTGTCTGCCCCTCAATATCCAAAATGTCTCTCTCACTTGTGTCAACGTGTCTTGAAGTCCTTATTAACTTCATTATGTGATCTTTTTATGAGTTGGGTTGAGTCGGTTCCTGAAAGAATATACGGGTGTTTTTGTGCGTAGGCCCAGTTTGTTTCTTGTAGCCTCTTTCCAATGCGTAAAAGTCCAGAATCAAGAAATGGTTTCAAGCTGAAAATTCTTCAGTTTGTGTTAATCTCCTTATTCAATAGATAATTCTTCTCCCTTGAAAAACCTGTGTTTTGAGAGATGTTAATCCAGTACTTTTCTGCTTCTTGGATTTCCTTTGTGCTTAACGTACCAGTGCGCTTTTCCTGGTCGCGTGCGTTATGTACGAAACGATTATGTCTGCCATTAATGCCAATGCTGTATTGTCTGAACTTCACTAGTATACTCAACAGGTCAGGGTTTAGATTTGGATCCGTGAGTATACACTCATTCAGTAAGCGATTCTCTTGTGGGATGAAGCGTCAAACACTATCCTCAGTTTAGTAATCGGTTTTTGTTAATTACAGCATGATGTGGCATATAATAAATTGGATTATCTGACTGTTGCAATTGAATTTTCTCTACTATACCTTCTGTCAGATATTCTTGGATCACTTCATTGTAACTACAATACAAGTCTGGGTGATTTTGGAATTTTCTCAACAAATGCTTTAAACGCTTTTCTGCTGTGGCATAGTTTGATGCTATTGTGACTTTGTCTTCTCTCCATGGTAACCGTACCTCATATCTCCCATTCACGGACTCTTCAAACCTTTTCAGCGCAACGGCGCTCTCTGAGTCCGGTTCCTTTTCCATGTGAATTCCGAGGGATTCCACTTCCCAAAAACTCTGCAATTGATTTGATATTTCTTTTTCTTCTCCAAGACTCACGTGCATTATCCCTACGTCAGTGGGTTCTGAACATTTGACATCGAGACTGTTCCTTGTACTAGCCATCCAAACCTGCTCTCCAGCGCCACAGTGCGTCATCCAGTCGTTCCATTCGTCCAGTGACTATTTTCCAATAATGATCACCTCCAATTAGAATTCCAAGCTATTCAATCAATCTATCAATCAATCTTTATTTATATAGCACTTTTTATACAAATTCAGCGTAGTGCTTCACACTACGTCATAAAATTAGTAAAAAACAATACAATATATAAAAAAATTAAATAAAAATAAAAACGTTATACCACCACTCATGTTGCACTCATCATCCCAACCCTCCAATCAAAAATAAACATCGGGAGTCCAATTCCCACCATCCCCAAAACACAAACCACCAGGGACCCCAGACCCGCTCCCCAGCCACCTCAATCTCAGTCAGTTTCCATTCCCCTGAATTGGGTGTTTGCAAGTGACAGTCCCTTCTCTTGCAGTGTTTGTCTAAGTTGTTCGCTTGCAACCTTTAGATTTGATGTGCAAACACCAGGATTCTCTAAAAATTCTAATTTGACTACAAAATTTTGTTTTAGACTTCTTAAACGCACCTTAACTCTCTTGCTGGTTATTCATCTACGGTTTTCTGAGCCAAATGTATGGAGATTTTATGTCTCTTCACCTAATATTGGTCAATCTAACGCTCTTGAAATATCTTCTCTAATAAAACTGCACTGGCTCCGCCCATCTAGTAAGCATCGTGCTATTTGACTTTGATTGTCCGTATCTATCCAAACTGTCGCCGTTTGTAATAAAACAAGTTGCTTGATGGTGAAATGGATACAACTGCATCTATGGGGTTTTCACTATTCTGCCTATTTACAGTATTCTCTTTAGCTTGCTTGCACACTGTTTTTGGTATCTGTTACCACACTCTACACAGGAGATTCCTTGCGCTCTACAATTACGCGCAAGGTGTCTGATGCTTAAACACATAACGTCCTAGTTTTAATTTTTCTCTCTTGGTATCAACATTGAATTCCAAACAGTTTTTTGATTTATGTTCTTTTCTACTGCAAAATACATGGTGACTCTTCGCCTGTATTTCCTAGGAAAAATGATGTTGTAGTTGCACTCTGTGGCCTTTTTATTCTATACGCCCAAACCTTGTCTCTGTCCAGCACTTGTCCAGTTTCTTTTCTCTATGTTAGTGTTGTCGGTCTTTCTCGGCTCTCAACTTCTTTTTTCAAGAATGCCATAAGCTCTTTTACTTGCAAAACAGAACCATCAGCTCTACGGTGTGTAAACTCCAGTGTTATTTCTTCGGGAAGGAGCTTCATTAGTATTGGGCATAATAGACTTCCATATGCATCTGACACGACTCCCATAGCATCCAGACTTCTTACTTGAATCTCACATTCATCATACAATTTTCGTAATGCGGATATATCTGCGCATCTTCATACTGGATTAAGGTTTAACAGTTTATTCATATGCGCATTAATAACTAAGTCTTTCCGTCCAAACCGTTCAATAAGCATTTCAATACCGCTATTATAACTGTCATCTGATAAAGCCAATCCAGTGACTACATTAAAAGCTGTACCAGTAAGAAATTATTTTAAATAACTAAATTTGTCAGATTTACATAAGCTATCGTTATCATGAATAGTAGATTTATATTGATTCCAAAAGTCTTGTCATTGAGTTGCATCTCTGGAGAATCTTTCAATGACCAGCTTAGGAAGTCTTACTGTCTGTTCTGTTATTCTGCAATTCGTTGTGGCTTGATAGTCTGGGTACGCTTCTGTTGTCTTCGTCTTTGAAAAATATACGTTTGACCCGAGTTTTCCTTTTTATGACTTCATCCATATATTCCATAGCAGAACTTACTTCCTCTCCCCGGGTTTCGGCACCATTTTGTAAGTGCGAGAAAAGATGACCATAACTCCAAATATGCATACTTACAAACATCATATTTCTTCAGGTTTTACATTCAGTTGTTTGTCATTAAGATTCTACTGCTACCTTCTTTTTCTACACCTTACAGGTCTGTGTGGTGCGGTGGCTTCGACCCCAGTGGTTGCAACAACCCAACCATTATCCTCACTAACAGGAGCTATGGGCACACATGTATGGACTTGTCACTCAGACAAATTTCATGGCATTGATTTTTAGGTCTGGACTACTACATTACATTTACAAACAGGCTATGTCATGATGTCTTGGCTGTAGAACAGTTAATAACTAATTTACAGTAAAATATTGATTTAATTCGTATAGTGGTTCTACAGTATATTGAACTAATGGTCAATACAGTGGTCAAGGGTGCAATCCCCTCGTGGGCCACATGGGTGCATTTGGTGGGCCGCACTCAGCCCGTGGGTCGCCATTTGGATGGGCCTGCCATAGCCTGTCACATTGGCAAAGTACATGGAAGGTTGGGTGAGCAGTGGCTCATTTAAAGCAAGTAACTGAAATTAAACTATTCTGAAAAGCCTGTATAAATGGGCTATTGAATGAGATCTTACAATTAATCTATGTGGTATTTTCACCTAAGTATGTTACAGACCTAAAGCAAATGTGTCAACATGTGGAGAAGGGGCATGATTTGTACCCTTTAAATTAGAATGTCAACAAAAGTGATATATAGGAGGCTTGCAGGGGTTTAGTCTTAAAGAATAAACAACACATAAAATAATAAACTCCTTTAATGTGAAAAGGTTTGTTTTTCTGCAATTATGTCAAGCTACATTTAGGCTATAAATTGTGATGTATTTCATTTAGACATACCACTGGGCCAGGTGTTGTACCGCCACTTCATAACTATTTTTTCATCAGGCACCTATAGGGAACACAATACAGAACTTTGAAGCACAGGAAAGGATTGGGGGCTTCTAAGCATAATCAAACAATACAATTGAAAAGTGAAAATTAAACATAATACAGTATATATACTGTATATAGTCAATGATAACATTATCAGGTAAAAGTAACTATGTATGTTCTTATCGGCCATTAGATGTTATACTAAGCACCAGCATCTCTAACCAAAGCAAATGCTTAGTGGGCCACATACACGAGGCCGGCGCAGTTATAAAAACAAAAAACAGGAGCATGGAACACATATAGGAGTTTGATGTCATTCTCTGCTCAGGATGCAATTACTACACTATATTTACATAGAAAATATTAGTTTGCTGCTGTATTACATATTAAAAAATATGTATAGGACCTTTAAAGACAAGGTGGTTTAAGAAAGCCCTTACCAACTCAGTGAATTCTCCAAGAACATTTCCATCTAGCAGACAAAACTTTCCACCCATCTCACCTTCCACTGTAGCAGGGGCATGGGTGAATGCCTGAACCATCTATACAGGAGGAAAAACACTATCTAGAACTGTAGACACCAAAACATACTAGACCACACATTGAAGAAATTACATGAACATACAGAGTAGATTGCTAGAACAAATGCAGGAAACTAGCCTGGCTCTGCCCAACTATTGCTCTCAGCTCAATTTTGGTTGAGATTATAGTCTGGAAACCCGGGTCACTTTAGCATTTCCCTAGCCACCTGGATGAGTATGGAGGACCAATTCTGCCAAAACTAAAACTAAATAAATAAATAAAAGTATAAATAAAAGGACTTCCGGTTTCTGTCGACATGTGAAGCTGCAAGGTTCTGAGCTCTACAGGCAACTTTTAAATATTGCAATGTTAGAGTGTAAATATAAATATTGTACATGTACAATTTATATACCGTTACTGACATATTTGTTGAACAACTTAGGCAGAGAAAGTACGTTTAGTACGGCCCGTTTATCTTGTAATGATGGCTAATCGTGACAAGGGCAAAGCCGTCGTTGGTAAAGAACTGGCCAGCAAGGTTCATATATTCTCCGCGGGCTCTGTGGAAAAGATAATGACGGCGATTGAAACGTTGAGCACTAAAATGGACACTCAAACAGCCGCACTCTGTCAAGAAATAGCCTCCATCCGTGAAGAGTTACATTCAACCGTCGTCTCCTTACAGACTGCCACTTCCCAAAACTCTAGACGTATTGACAAGTTGGAGCATTCAGCTACAGAATGGAGTTCATCAGTCATTGTCCTGGAAACTAAAGTTAAAAGCCTATAGTCAGATGTGTGCTCATTGAAGGAAAAATGCATAGATCTGGAAAGGATGAAGTCGCCGACAAAATATCTGTCTCGTTGGCATTGAGGAAGGTATAGAGGGGAACACATCCCTCTGGAATGTGGCTATTACCCTTATCTGCTTGTATCCTGAGTGATTACCATACCTTTTACTTTCATTATAGACTACCCTTTCTTGACCACTACTTTGAAAGGCTCTCTAGCCACCCCATCTGTATAAATGTTTTGTTTGTGTCTCAACTAAGACAGAAGCATTTCTACATTGCATGTTGTATGCGTCAACATTATGACAATGACGACTCATAACTAAATTATTGTGATCACCTATAACATTAGAATTGTCTTTCCCCCCCGATCGTAGACTAATAACATGCCAATGGAGATTTAACTCACTTGCTTTGTTTGACACAAGTAAGCTTTGAACTCACAACCTTCAAAGTTGTGACAGAGTTGATAAACCGGTACGCCATTGTAGATACTGCAGTAACAGCATTTTTTTCCTTCAAAAAATATAATTGAACCGCATTGAATTGTACTATTCCACCAGTAGATGGCAACATGAGACCATAAAGGGGGACCTGCTCTAAAATCATATGGCCTTTTGTGAAATATTGAATAAATATTATTTAGATATTATCTGCTTTTTGCAAAACATGTCTGTTCCAAATAAAAGGTCAGAGATGTAGGATTTTGACATATAATCATGATATAATGCTGAATGGTTGTAATAAGCAGATATCAAGATCATTTAAATATTGTCTTCACAGTCAACAGACCTGCAAACTATCCTTTAAATTTTGAAAAGCTTAAGTTTCACCAACAGTTTGAATGCAATTTAAAGCTTTAAAAAAAAAGAAAAAAAGGGTTACCCCCAGCTGAATTTGAACTGCCAACCTTCATATCTGCAACAGGCTATCTTATCCACTCGGCCATTGAAGCAGCTGTAACTGAAAGGCCAGTTTTTTCATTTTTTCTGAATCTGACATATTCAAAAGTATGGTATGGAGATGCTTTATACAGAATTCTGTTTGAATCTCAGTTGCAGTCTTGGACGAGTTGTTCAAAATAGGTTTTTCAGACTTTTTGAGAATGCAGGATTACAAAATGGTAAAAAAAAACTGACACATCTGGATTCAAACCAACTACCTTGTGTATTGCAACATTCCATTTTACCCACTCAGCCATGGAAACTGTTCTATGTACACGTTTGTTTTGTTGAATTGAATGTCATAATGTATCACAGTGAAAGATGAAATATGATTATTATAGGTAATTTGTGAATTGTTTTGATTAGAATCTAACAATTATGATGCCATACATTTGAATACTAATTAAGATGTTGATTGGACATTCAGAGTGAATCATTTAAGCCACTTTAATTTTGTGACCTCATAACAAAACTTTGACTGAGTAAATAAACAAAACGGTTTTAGATATCAAAATTCATTTAACAATTTGTGATCAGTCTGGTCTGTAGATGCTATAATAAAATTTTAATTTGAATCTGAGTAGCAGTCTAGGACTAGTTGATCAAAGTAGGTTTTTCATACATTGTGAAAATGCATGAAATCTAACTTACAAAAAGTCAAATTTATTATGACATTTGATAAAAGTACCTTGTAGAAAACATAAGAAAAGGGAATTTTGAATTTAGGTCCATTACTTTTTGAGATATGGGCTAAAATGTAAAAAGTGTATGTTGTAGCGCCACCTATTGGCTATTTGTCCCAATGTTTTGTAGCAATCTTCTTTGTGACATCATAGATATATGTACCAAATTTCATGTCGATTTGACGTTCACAGCGGAATTTACATGCTTTTGAACTTCAATTAGCCGTTTATCGGCAATATCGGTGAGCCAGCTAATTGGCACTTTAGGAAATATATGCAAATGGCCAAAGGTATAACTGAAATGGAAAAATTGTAGTTATATCTTTGAAAATTCTTGAGATATTAGCAAGTGGCAATTGTAGCGCCCCCTATGGGCGAAATGTTTGGGTATCGTCTAAAGATTTTTAAAGAAAATGTGCGTGTAAAGTTTCGTTATGTTCGGACCATGGGACCAGAAGATATAGGTCAATGAGTAATTATGGGCAAATCTGTCAAAGTTGATTTAGTCTTAACTTCGGAACAAAGTGTTAAATCAAAATTTAGTGAATACATTTTTGTTACCATGGTCTCTAGATTATGTCTACCAAATTTTGTGAGATTTGGATGAGAGGTTTCAGACTAGTTCATTTTGAATTAGCATTGAGTTTTTTGGAAACAGTGTGAAAAGGAGACATTTTTACACCAGAGAACCAGTGAAGAAAATATGCAGAAGACTGCATTTTGCATAGTGTGGAAAGGAGACATTTTTACAGCAGAGAACCAGTGAATAAAATATGCAGAAGCCATTTTGGAGATATATGTCAAAAGGCAAAAGGGATTGCTATAGCGCCACCTATAGGCACAGTACCTTGAATTTGGGGCTCTGAGTAGTGGCAATTTATGGTCATGTGGTGAAGTTTAGTGTTTCTGGGCCTTACAGTTTTGGCTAGCAAAACAGACACTTTTAGCGGAGAATAATAATAATTAAAGCTGCAAGCAGTGTTGATAGGGGTCAAGCAGACAGCAGAGTCTGATTGGATGACCTTAGGAGGAGGAAGGGAGACCAGAGGTAAGGCGCAAGAGGTCAAATATGTATTTTCCACAGACATGTTTTACATGATTGTCTTTGCAAGTGCATTAGGTGTTGAGGTCTGACAGGACAAATCTAACAAGATTAGTCCTGCTCACACTCTCCTTATAATATGACAAACTGAGTCTATATGTATTAACTAGCCTAATAGAGAACCCGTGGAAACAAGGTAAGACACAATGAAATTGAGTAGAATAAAGATTTTGATGGCTATATCACAAATCTGTGAGAGCACTCTCTGCCGAGTCCAAAGATATGTCCAAGTACTCTCTATGACAAATGGTTAGCGAGTTACAGCCATTTAAGCTCTGAACCAATCAGAAACAAGCATAGCTAAAAGTCCCAATCAACATTAGAGCACTCCTTACTTAAATCTGAATATGTGTCATACTACTCTGTATGTCCAACAGATATAGCTTTTTAAGCTCTGGGCCAAGTATGGCTAAAAAGCACCAAACAATTATTATAATAGAGGACTTTCTACAGAGTCCAATGATGTGCCTAACTACTTCCTATGACCAACGGTAGGTGAGTTAAAGCTGTTT
>JAODTR010063684.1:0-16562 GCA_025399935.1 Amblyopsis rosae
AGAAATAGCGGTAAATAAAATATAACATGACGGGAGCAAGCAGCGAAGGTGCGGCAATGTACAAATGTAAGTATCATCACTCCAAAGTATAGACAATTTAATATGAGTAGATATAAAGTCGTTTTTGTTTTTTTATATGTCGCTATTGAGGTGAGTTTTCGCAGCAAACATCCGGGTCAAAGGACAGGTGAGATAGCAGTTGAGTATATGCGAACTGTGTCCCTACTACTCGCTGGCTTACTCATAGAACGTACTAGACCAACGGTTGGGTAGTAGGTACTTCACCAAAGGTAGTCTATACTGAGTATTCAGATGCAGCCACAGTCACTTATTTGACAGGGCATTGCAGGCATTGCAGTGAGTGTAGCTAACGTGGTTCACAGTTAGCATCTCAGTAAACAACACGCAGACAGTGATTGTATTATACCCCAATGTCAAGCTACGCTGCAGTACTTATCTAGCAGACTAATGTTATTCTGCTGTATGAGAGTGGGGAAAGTAAAAACGACATACTGTAAAATGTATAAAACACAAGTATTATATACACAATACTTGTGTATTATATACACATTACATGTAAAGTAAACACTAAAAACCAGAGGGCTCACTATGTCCGGGTTCTCCTCGATGGCCTTGATCTGGACTTTGAGCTTGTTGATCTCGCGGTCGTAGGCGGCGTGCGGCACGGCCAGGTCATACATGGTGAGCGACCAGAAGGTGGCGTAGAACTGGGGCCGCAGGTCGTCCCACACGCGCGCCGGGTGCAGGGACACGACTGCCTCGTGCACCGGCGTCATCACCTGCTCGCATGCCGCAACGTACTTGTGCACCTTCTGCTGCTGTCGGTTGCCCTTCTCCGCTTTCTTCAGCTCGTCATATTTTGACTGTATGGGAGAGGGGGGGGGGTTACATTGGCTAACTAACTAGTTCGGAGGAACACTGACAGGCAGAAACACATTCCCTGGACAAATGCAGACGGATAAATCTACAGTATTATTAGTAGATGTCATAGAGATAAGACATGTGATCGTTCCTGCTGATATCAAGTGTTACAATAAGGCCTCTTAAGACTCCCAATTTATGAAAGCCTTCCCTTTTGCAGTTCAGGTACAGAATATGGTATAACGTATATAGCAGAGGTGGGGGACTTGAGTCACACAAACTTTAGACTCGACTAGACTTAATTGGAAAAAACATGCGACTCGACTTTGACACCAATGACTCGTGACTTCACTTGGACTTGAGCCTTCTGACTCGAACTGACTTGAGCCCAAGCTAAAACATAAATATGAGGCTATTAAAAATTGTTTGCGGCTCAACAAATTTCACTTAGCAACGCGATGCACCGCTGTCCCACAAACAGCTAGCAGCAATTGTCTGTTGTCTGCGGTTGTAGGCTACTTTCACATATGAATCCCAAAATAATATTGGGTAAAATAAAACAGAATGATCGTGATTCGTCCACACTGTATTGAATGGAGCATCCAGGTCACAGGACCATAATTCAGTGGCTGTTATTCTCACAGCAGGCCTGTCAGAAGATTGCAGGCACTGAGACACTAAAATGCAAAATTGATTGTGCTCTACCGATTAGAAATTTGTCATTATTCTATGCGCTTCTAGAACGTGCAATTCTGACAAGATATATCCCGACGGACGACTGTACTGTTACAGGGAGCTCGTCATATCTTGACCAAACCTATCCAAACCGTGCATGACAACCTGCGTGTATTTGCTGCATGCAAGCGCAACACCCATAATAAAGATGACTGTCATATAGTGAGACATAGGTATCCAGTCAATTTAGGCCTCCCTGCATTGAGAAGTGTAACATGTTATAATAACCACACCAACCGGGGCTCAATCGCCATAAAGCTCTTTATTTACCTTGCTTTGCGTGAATCACTACTGTAAAACCACCAAAAGAAACAACATCAAGTCAGTGTGTGAATATAACCCCTTAAGTTTCCATAGAATCTACTCTCTGGTAGCCTATTTACTCCCCCTTGTGTTCAGAATGTTAATGGGCACCCCTGCAGTGAGTCGTTTCCCACTGACATTAGACAGACAGCGTTGTTTTTCCCAGTCGTTCCGTCATTTGCTGGCCAACTGCAACATGCCATAACCACGTCCCATCCCATAAAGTATGTTGCCTGTTTTGTCCATTGGAGTTGCTACATTTTGAAATAAAAGATTAGTGTGATAAAATTGTGGTCAGTTCTTTCACAGCTAACCTTGCCAGCTGCCACCTAATTTCAAACATCCCAAAATGCAACGGTTCCTTACTATTTGCCCCCCAAACGCATAACGCCTTTAGTAACCCCTGAAGTCGGCCGGTGGGCTGGTACACAGCAAGGGCCCGTCTGAGACTCACCAGTATCTGATGGGCGTACATGGGTCGGGACAGGAAGAAGGCTGCGTCGTGTGGCGTGTGGAACTGGTTACAGAGCACGTCGATGGAGGGAACTTGTTTAATGTAGTCCTCTGTGCTCAGGTTGGAGGCCAAGAAACCCCCAAACTGTACCAGCGTGTCGTGACACTGCAGGGAGACGCGGCGGAGAACTGTTATATACACACACACACGTACACACCCGCCTACAGAGCCCTGCTAATGGCTATTAACTATTAATGTCTACTTATCGACCGTTATTCTTAGAGGAATGACATTTCACCTGTGGGGACACGTCATTGCACATGTGAGGGGGTCACATCAGTCAGTTTACACACAGCTGTTACTGTCACAATCATGCGGTACAATTAGAACTGGAGGCTCTGGGGGGGGGGGGGGTCCAGCTCTCAACCCTGGTCCTGGAGTGCCACCATCCTGCATGCTTTAGACGCCTCCCTGCTCCAACACACCTGACTCTAATGAATGGACCCTTATCGGGTTTCTGCAGAGATGGATAAGGACCCATTCAATAGGGTCATTTGAGACATATGAAACATGCAGGGCAGGGGGTCCCCCCAGGCCCACGGCTGAGGACGACCGCTGTGGAGACTGCGTGTGTGATGGAAATTTTAGTTGAACTCATTGATTGCATTATATATAATCTGTAAGCACAAAGATGAAAATGTTTAACTAGAGGCAATGTTGTCTTTTAATTAGTGCTTCAAGTATCGACAACGCCGGATATGTTTGTTTTCAGATAAGACATGGTTACAATGCTTTTTGCTTAGAACTGCCCTTAGGGTCGGGCCTTTGCACTGGCTAATGATTGAGCCGATTGATCGGTCTTAAGACCAGGTCATGTAAGGGTCACAGCATGCAGAGACAGGCTATGTAATGGCAGAGAACAAAGTGTTATCAGTCAGTGTGTCAGTCTTTGGGATGACTGCAGCTGTACTGGTCTTCATGGATAGATAATACATAGCCTATACGCACGATCTTGGTAAGAGCGCATGCACACATACATACAGACACACACACGCAAGGGGGCGGCAGGCCACACACCTGGTCGTACAGCTTGCCCACCAGCTTGAGGTGCTTCTCCCCGCCCTCGTGGAACACCACGCCGTTCCTCTGCTGGGCCATCAGCAGACACAGGGGCAGGGCCAGCTCGTGGTCCAGCAGCACATCCTTCAGGCGCTGCGACGACTTCTTGGTGTTGCGGATCTGGCCGAAGTAGCCGCCCTGTGGAGGAGGAGGAGGAGGTGCCCCGGGCGTCAACGACACGGGGCTGAGGGAGGGGGACACGGGCGACGCGGGGGGGGGACGGACGGGACGGTGCCTACTGTACCTCCGCCTTCAGCTGCTCCCCGCCCGTCATGGCCTCCAGCTGTTCCGACGTCATCTCGTCCGTGATCTCGATGCCGGCCATCTTCTGCACCACCTCTTTGAGGATCAGCAGGTCGAAGCTGCAGAAAGTTTGGAGGGCGCAGGCTTCTCTAGACGTGTACTTCATGGACGTTTTATTGATTTCCCATCAACACCAATGCTTCCACTTGGTAACAAAGCTGCCAAATGTGTTTTTAATAAATGTACTAAGGCTGTGCATTCAGAACTCTAGGGGTTGCACATGTTAAAGTTTGATAACGCTTAGAAATAACCATCAGTATTCATATCAATTGAGCTACATTGAGCATGCTTGTTATTGGCCATACACCTTAAAGCACACTTAAAACCCCATTCAGTGAATGTATACCTCAATCTCTTGCAAGCAATGAACTCCTCTTAAATGCTGCTGCTGACTACCCATGATGCAATGGCAACAAATATCTGAATCGTGATTTCAGTCCTTGAATAGTTCAATACCCAAAATGGAGAACTGAATATTCGAAAACAAGCGCACACCCTTAAAATGTATTGTCAAATTATTATTATTATTATTATTATATATCCACCACTATTTTGCTTATTAGCTTGTTAACCAAAGCACCTAACTCAAGCTTTGGGATTCAAATTTCTGTTAGCCTTACAGCAGACCAGATACCGATACCCAGGTGGTCCTTGATAGAATATCCAGCAGGCCAGTCCATCACAATGTGGTGTGGAGCTTGTTACTATACCTCTTTCCTGCTTTTAGCTGATTGGTCACATATTGAAGTAGGCCAGCCAACTCTATTGGGTACTTTCTGAAAACTGCTCCACACAAGCTTGCCAGGCCTAGCAGGTGAAAAGTGGGACGATATATAATTTAAAGTGTAAAGAAAATAACGGTACTTGTTGATTAAAGTGAATGGATGCCTTAATCATTAATTCAGTAAACATAAACTCTATGGAAACGTACTTTGAAGCCAGGAGGAGATAGTAGTGTCATCGTGCTTCATCTTCTCCTTCTCTGGATTGGCTAGAGCCTCGATGATGCAATCTGGAGACAGTTAACACAGTAAACCAAGAAGCACAACAAGCACGTCCCCCACCCTGTTGGCCAACGCCGGAAACAACGAGCCCACACATACAAGCCATGATGTCGTAGTTTAGAGACGTGAGGTATTTCAAGGAGTCCACTACTGGGCCAATAAGGTTGTCGTACCACTGGATCTGGGAGAGGATCTGGCAAGAGATACAGAACCATCTTAACAGCACGCGGAGGCAGTACAGTAACGCAGCTATGCAAACAGTCACATTTAACCATAAAAAGGTGATCGTGTGCAGCGTTAACATTCAGCATAGGAACACCAGCGTGAAGACTATGCATGCTAGTGGCTATGGACTTGTGTCGAGAAGAGCCTTACATAGTCAAAGAGGATGGTAGGGTTGCTGTGGCTCAGCTTGCCAATCTGCCTCCCAGATGGTTTCACGTTCTCTTTGGTTAGACGCCTGGGAGAACAGAAACGTTTTTGCTCAGCATACAATGAGATCTTCAGTTCCAACACCTTGTGGAACCACAGGTTTGTGTGTGGTCTTGTTAAACAAAGTGTCTAGTATGTTTGTCAAATCTATCTAAACACTATACGATTCTACTCGGAACACAACCTGGAGGTGTCCCGGCAACAATGCACTCCGTTTGTTTATAGCTGCCTGTGCAATTGTACCATGGCATACATCTAGAGTGTGTTACTGTCTAATATTCAGTTTTTATTGCAAATGGCTATAAGATTACATGTAGAAAACACAGAAGGGTCACTTACTGGCTGTCAGTCCATGCACCTTGAACATGACCAGCTAATAGAAGAATAACAGGAGAAGTGCACCAGTTGCTCCATGACTTACTTCATGATGTATTTGGCCCTGTCAACAGTCTGAGCTTTGACCTTCACCAGCAGTGGGTGGCTGGAGTAAGTCTCATTCTTCCACTGGCCATATAAGCGGTACCTGGAGGATCAGGACCAGGTCAAGAAGACACACACACACACACACACACACACACACACAGAATGAAGGAGAATGATGCCAAAAGGATAGTAAATGTGTCAAATGGCCAAAGTGTTGGAATTTGTCAGAACTTGCCAACAACTACAAAAGAACAGATGACCTTCCATAGTGAGTGATGTCTCACCTGTGCTGGTAGGGGAAGAGTTTAAAAAGGCCCCAGACTTCCTCAGACATGCAAGCATTGCACTCCATCAGCGAGAGAGACGGGAGCAACACCTGATCCGCGATGCTCAGGAAGCAGCTCTGCAGAATATCCTAGAATCACAGCAGAATAGGTGAACCAGGTGTGCCTAAGTCCTTAACACGCAGAGAGAGGCTAATGGCAGATCAATAAAGCAAACAAAGAGAGCACTCAGTTGCATCCACCGCCGTGCGTCGTTCGGACGTACCATTTTGTCTTTCACGTCGTGTCGGCTCTCACTTTGGTACTGAGAAGGTAAACCGAGGGGAACAGCAATGAGTACAAGGCAAACAGGAACGACCAAATCACAACTCATGAAACACCGCCTGCCCCTACCTCTTTCATGAAGCCCTTGCCCAGGCGTACGATCTTGGCAAAGAGGATGGGGTCATGGGAGAGGTGGGGGCCCAGGTAGCCCAGCATGCTAAACGTTTCCCTGCGTAGGTCCTCAAAGCTCTCCGCGGGACGAGGGGCCCGCTTGTACCTCAACGGACGGAGCACGCAACCCTTCGCCCCTTTGGGGACGCCGGCTCTGAAAAGCGGACGGACAAAGTGATGAGTGTTCACCCGCAGCACATCTGTCACGTTTCTGCTTTGTGGCGCCATATGTGCACCTGCTGTGGGGAAACGGCGACATCTGTACAGGTGCCAAACACCGTCTGTACTATCAAACGCCTGTTGTTTTGGGTCATGGCAAAAACTGGACCCACTATCAACCAACAGCTGTTCAATGATTTAAAAGAAAAAAAAAAAGCCAATATCCGTTCCGCCAAGCAGAAGACTAGACTAGATTTGGAATATCATTAATTCACTGGTTTCCAGAAGTGTGCCGTTTGATCGAAGGAATATGCTGCTTGCCCATTCCATCATATTAACAATCTGATCAGATTACCTTTAGCAAAAGAGCAGCAGGCCCAATAACTGAGATTCGCTGGTGCTGTGTGAAGTATGAGCACATGCATACTTGGGCACATCAATGGGAACCCCTGACCTAGGCAGAGAGAATCTACGTTTTGGGAGGGCGGGCACCTTCGGTAGAGTGGCTCCACGGTCAGGTGCACCAGCTGGCAGAGTGTCAAGGCAATGGCCTTGTGAGAAGTGGCGTAGAAGGGAGGCATCTGGTCCATAATGCACTGGGCATGGTGCCAGTCCCCGATCCTGAGCAGCGCCTCCAACAGGCCGAGCTTCTGGTTGTCTGGCGGCTGTGGACACAAACGGCAGCAATTGGGCATCCGTGTTAATAATGTCAAGATCTCATTAGTAGTAGTAGTAAGAGCTCATTGGTTGTTGAATACCCATGCAGTTAAGTACTATAACAGTGGGGAATAGCAAAAGGAGGAAAATAAGCCATAAAAGTGAGTTAAATAAGTTATAAAAATGTAAAAAAAAGACAGGTATTATCATATTTTACAAGGATAGCAAAATATAAGCACAAGCACTTCCACAGCTTGCAGACAAGAGCACACTACTGAGAAACCCGTTGACTGCATCGTTGTGACACAGTGGCTTTCCAAAATACCTTGTCATTCTTCTCTTCTTCTTTCTCTTTATCCTTGTCTTCACTTTTCTCTGAAGGCACCACGACCATGACTAGCTTGCGGGCGATCTGCTTTGCCTCGGAAATCTCTCGTTTGTACTCCTCTACTATGGCACCATCCAGTGGCATGAGCTGAAATGACAGCGAGTAAAAGATATTCAGTCTCGGTACAGATTCTACTATGAACAGTCGCTTTCACGTGACAGCAGCAACCCCATTAAATAGTCTCATTACAATGTATTTCGGCTGAATGTACAAATCATCTGAAGAACAGTTTTTTACTGAAACATACTGCATCACACTTTTAGTGCGGCCTTCTGGATCACAGTGTTGGTTAAGGTTCATGGTCTGAGGTTCATAGCCATATAGTATTGTCCAAGTGTAAAGCACGCCGACATTTAGCAGTGCCCTTCTTTTAAACAACAACGCATGCGGCAGAACCCTTCCAGCTCCTCCTTACATGTGCATATAGGTCTTCTAGTTCTATCAGATTGTGGTGAAGCAGGGCAGCGGCGACGTGGTAAAGTGACTTTGGAGTTTCCTCGTTGGGTTCCTGAAGGAAAACGTCAAATTATCAGTGAGAAACAAAACAAGGTCAACAACTGAAACATAGTCACGGACAATCCCAGACTTGCTTACCTGATAGAACTTGAACTTGAAGCCCAGGATGTGGCAGAGGGTGAGTGGCTCACACATGTACGACTTAATGAGGGGCAGAAAGAACTCATCTTGGTCGGAACGACCCTCGTAGACCTCCAGGATGATGTCTAGCACGCGATTGGGGTCCAGGTTGAAGCATCCTTGCGTGGGAGAGGGAGATCGACTTTTAAGCAAATACCGACAACGGAGAAGCTCAACTCCCCCTTGAATGGCTGTCATTAAAGAAGCACTGTACAGTAATGGAACTTAAGTGATGTGTTTAAGAAGCTACTGCTGTTGTGTTCTACCTATGAGGGACTTGATGCTCTCCAGGACCAGGTGGCTGGTGATGTTCCCTGAAAGGTCTTGGCCCAGTTCTGTGATAAGCTTGCCGTAGCCTTCGTTTTCTTCCCTCAGCAAGTTAAATTTCTGTTGCTTGTAACTGAGGACAAACGGGTGAAGATATCACAGAGACATAACATTGTAACATTACAGCAGTTCTTAAGGCTTTTGGAAGCAGTGGTCTCAGCAATACAACTGTTGCGCGTACGCGCCACTAGACAGGACACTGGTACGGAATTGCAATGTTTCTGGAAGTAAAGCAAATGCTTTGTCTATTATAATTACATCAAACTGATCTGAAGTCAAAGGAGTGATTGTTGCTGAAAATGGTCCTCTGTGCACATATGCAGGTATTCAATAAAAAATAAAAGTTATTAACAACATTATCAACAAGGTCTGCACTGCATTTCTGATCAATTTGAAATGTTATTTTATTAGACAACCACAAAAGATTAATAGTTGTGTGTACAAAATACATAATATCTCTGAACTCGATCAATGTTCACGTGTTTCAACCACAGAACGTCATGGGTTGCTCGTTTTTATCTGTGTTGTGTCTGTCCTGTATGAAGGTATTATTGGTGTGACAGTGAATTTGTAGCTGTATGAAGTAGTCACACGTTTATCCAATAACTTCACACTGTTGAAGCCAGGACTAGGTAAGGCACTACACAGCCTTTAAATAGTGAAATACAATATTTTCAAAGCAAGGGTGAGATGGCATAGACATTTAATACTAGAGTGCTGCCATTATCCAGTAAAGTATCTAAACCTCTTCAAGTACTTGACTGAAATGTCTGCTCCACTTACAAAAGTTTAGTTTTGATTTTCACAATCTTCTGGTTGAACTGATGGGCTTGCTTTATAAGTCCAAGTGATTCAAGCGTTTCTGGATCCAGCCTCTCTTTCAGAATGGCCTCAGGCATAAACTGCATGAACAAGAAAGCAATTAAGGTTGCTGCCAGAACAATGAAATCAATAACAGATGCAAGACGCTAATGAAGAGCAATAAATAATTGTCTGGGGGGGAAAAAAAATGTCTTCATATCAATGGATTCTCACTTTATCTGGAAGCTCAAATAAGAAAGACGACTGAATGTTAAAGACAGCACCAAGCACACAACAGCTCTGACACACTTACCAAGCATGCTCCCACCAACTGTGTGTAATGATCACGTTTGTTTTTTTCTTCCAGTGCGCCTGTCTCTATATCTGTGGCAGGAAGGATTGATTAACAGTGTGTGTGTATGCATGCATGCATCTCATAAATCATGTTTTAATAAAAAATATAACATCTTAAAAGGATATAAACATTTTTATCAATAATTGACATCATTAGAACTAAAGAGTCCAAAAACTCAAACTCTTACCTAGAATACTGAAAACATCTGCTAAAATGGATGGCATATCATCTCTGAGTTCCTGAAATTGTCAAAAAATAAAAAACAAACCTGTATGACATGGTGGAAATGACTGGAAGTGCCATGGACAAGTGTTATCAAGCAAGGTTTCTCAAGTGTACCAATATTCTTATAGTATCTTGGAGACATGATGGGACAAGGCAGATTCACATAATCTTCTCAGATATTTGGTTCTGACCCCCCACACTAACGTTATTCATTCCACATCTCCTAGGCTAGATTGAACAGTTGGTGTTGGCAGTATTGATTATTTCAATAACGATTTTCAGTATTTTTGTATATATAAATTAACACATTTTCTATTGGAAGCCACATGTAATTGAAAAAGAAATACTAGTGCAGTAAATTAGCATTTTATTTTAAAATACTTTACCATCATGTCCCCAAGGACATTCGCAGCAAGATCCAACTTCAAGTTCCCTTGAACAGCTTGCCAGCAGAGCTCATACAAGGCAGCCTGCATCTCTAGAGAGTTAAACAGCAAAGACAACAATAATGCTTATATACAGTTTATATATCATTTGCCCATACATTTCCCTGAAT
Source organism: Amblyopsis rosae (assembly GCA_025399935.1). Taxonomy (NCBI): domain Eukaryota; kingdom Metazoa; phylum Chordata; class Actinopteri; order Percopsiformes; family Amblyopsidae; genus Amblyopsis; species Amblyopsis rosae. Next base: position 10,479 of record JAODTR010063684.1, read on the forward strand.
CTAACTAACATCTTTGAAATTGTAAAATAAGCACGGTTTTATTTCATATGCTTAGGCATATGAAAATCCATTTGTTTATTTCCCTTTCAGGCGGCATACTTAGTAGTAGGGCTACTGGTCATTTAAAAAAGATAGGTTACCTGTAATCTCATTGCCGTGATTTGTTTTTTCTGCAAGTCCTTTGCAAAGCTGTACACTATAGGACAAAGAGACTTAAGTCAGCGGAAAGAAGGACAAACATGCTTGACACAAGCACAAAAATAAACAAATAAAACAGTAATTGCCAACAGTCCTGTCCAAAAATAAGCTGTAATATGAACAAACTGATAATAATAATAAACTTGTATGTATATTGAAGCCCCCATAAAACAATTTTCAATATAGGGCACCATTATTTGTATTCATAAAGTATTTGTATTCTCTTTCTGGTGTACACGCCTGACCCTTCTCTTCAGGCGGAGCTGCTAAACTTCACCCTGGACCAGGGGTCCTGGAGGGCCGGTGCCCTGCATGTTTTAGATAATAAATATAAACTTTATTTGTATAGCACCTTTCATACACAATGTGCAACTCAACGTGCTTTACAGTTAAAAACATGGGTGTTTCACCCCCTAAAGGGCCTTATTCCTTTGGGTGTTTCACCCAACCTCTTTTAAAGGGCATTTATCTTACTTTTTAAGGACTCTGACCTCCAGGTATTTCAACCCCCTTTATCTTACTTGTAAAATAGTATCATTATTTAGTGGGGAAAAAAAAAAAAAATTATATATATATATAATGTATTGTTGTGTATGAATAGATTGCTTAATGCATGAAGCATTGAATAGATATGATTGTGCAATCTCTGGTCATTGGGAGACAGACCAATGCAAAGCAGGCCCGCCTCACCAATGCTGTACATGTCGGAGACTCCAGCAAGCGAGCATGTGAGCTTCATCCAACTGTGTGCTTTCCATTTGAATCCAAACACAATGCTGTGCTACGCTGAACAGCATTGTGCCTTGTTCTTTTCAAATGAGGGATTTCAATGGGAGTTGAGTCAAAATGCTAACTCTGCATGTTTACAATTCATATGGAAAAATACTGTGGTTTTAAAATACTGATTAAATCACGCAATGGAAACAGATTATAAGAATCTAGGTTGCTTCAGTCATCTTGATGGCAAGATGCTCACTTGAAGTTCAGCCACAAAAAGAGTAGGCTATAGTTGCTGTAACCATGGAAGACAAATGGAAGATTACCAAAATTAGACTAATATATAGTGGGGAAAATAATTAATTTAGATACAGCATTGTGAGCTTGCTAAAGTGATTCAGTGGAGAAAACATGATAGCCATATAAGAATAAGCATGTGGACTAAGAATATGTATTTTCTATAATGCGAGCTGTAGTATTCAGGTAACAGTGTGATAATTGGCATTGTACCTTTATTTAAAAAAAACAAAAAACTATAATCACTTACTACACACAATAACCCTATACTATTCTGGAGGCCCACAGGCCCATATACAAAGGGATTTGTCTTGGTCCAAGGTCACACACTGGCATGGAAAGTTCTGTCTAGTCAGCCAGGCAAGGTTCTCCTGATAGGCTCTGTGTCCTCCACTCAGGTTGGTGTGTAGTTAAGGTTCGCCCAGGTGTCACATCCTTTCAGTGAGGCGATCGAGTCTATGGCGTGATACGAAGGGTATGACACGCATTGTTCAAAAACTAAATGTTCAGCACTGATCATAAACCTGCTCCATACTCTTATTTTTTTAAACTGTGTGAAACTGTTTGTGTGGCAAGTTGCCATAAACAGTGTTTTAGGAATTACCTGTGAATGTAAGAATCCAACTGAACATTTTATACTGAACAGTTTTCCATTAGACTACTTTGCAGGACATTTTTCATAACAGTTTCAAAAGGCTAAACAGAAATATAGCGCCTACAAAAATGTTGTGACAGTATTAACCACCTCATGGAACAATATTTCTAAGTTGGAAAGAAAACTACAGAAAGCTGATCCAAACATCTGTAGCACGTGAAAGGCTTTGAATTAAGCAAAAGCATGTGTGCTAAATATTTCTTGCTCATGGAGACCTGATACTAGGGAGTTAGAAGGTCCATACGTTCTTGGCAAACACTCTGCTGAATAATTGAAAGTATGCACTTTGTTTTGGATTTTAATTACACAACACTATAATAACAGGATGTTTATTTCCCCAATAAAAAAGGTAGTAATGGAGTCTGGTGAAAGACGCTTGATATTTTAACAAAACCACCTCTCCCTTTAATGGCATAGGTGCTCATTTACAAGCTCCACCCCCAACAATAGACACACATTGCCAAGGCTAGGATAGTATTGTGCGGTCTGCACCAATTTGCGTTGCCATTTACAGAGCGAGGAATGTGTAGAAAAAAAGCCTGGATTCTATGTTCAGAGTGCACACAGAATGAGTGTGACCATGAGTAGACACAGTGCAGCCGTAAAGTAATCACAGCACTTCACTTTTTCCACTTTGTTATGTTAAAGCCTTATTCCAAAATTGATTAAAATATATTTTTCCTCAAAATTCAACACCCCATAATAAAAGTTTGTTTGAAATGTTTGAACATTTATTAAAAATAAATCACATGTACATAAGTATTCACAGCCTTTGGTCAATACTTTGTTTGCAGCAATAACAGCCTCAAGTCTGAGTATGATGCTACAAGCTTGGCACGCCTACTTTTGGGCGGTTTATCCTATTCTCCTTTGCAGGACCTCTCAAGCTCCATCAGGTTGGATGGGGAGCGTATGTGCACAGCCATTTTCAGATCTCTTCAGAGTTGTCCCGAACCCACTCCTTTGTTATCTTGGCTGTGTGCTTATGGTCGTTGTCCTGTTGTAAGAAACCTTCTCTCCAGTCTGAGATCCAGAGCGCTCTGGAGCAGATTTTTATCTCTGTACATTGCTGCATTCATATTTGCCTCAATCCTGATTAGTCTACCAGCTCCTGCTGCTGAAAAACATCCCCACAGATTGATGCTGCCACCACAATGCTTCACTAGGTACGGTATTGGCCAGGTGATGAGTGGTGCCTGGTTTCCTCCAAACATGATGTTTGGCATTCAGGCCAAAGAGTTCAATATTTGTTTAATCAGACCATATCATTTTCTTTCTCATGGTCTGAGAGTTCTTCAGGTGCCGTTTGGCAAACTCCAAGCTGGCTGTCATGTGCCTTTTATCGAGGAGTGGCTTCCGTCTGGCCAATCTGCCACACAGTCCTGATTGGTGAAGTGCTTCAGAAATGGTTGTCCTTCTGGAAGGTTCTGTTCTCTCCACGGAGCAATGCTGGAGCTCTGTCAGAGTGAACATAGGGTTCTTGGTCACCTCCCTGATTAAGCCAGTCTCCCCTGATTGCTCAGTTTGGCCGGGCGGCCAGTTCTAGGAAGAGTCCTGGTGGTTCCAAACTACTTACATTTACGGATGATGGAGGGCTCTGTGCCTATTATGACCTTCAATACTGCAGAAATCTTTCTGTAGCTTTCCCCAGGTTTGTGACTCGATACAATCCTGTCTCGGAAGTCTACAGACAATTCCTTGGACTTCATGGCTTGGTTTGTGCTCTGACATGCACTGTCAACTGTGGTACCTTAGACAGTTGTGTGCATTTCCAAATGATGTCCAGTCAACTGAATTTACTACTGGTGGACTCCAATCAAATTGTAGAAACAGGATGTGCCTGAGCTCTATTTTGAGTGTCATGGCAAAGGCTATGAAAAATTTTTTCACTTCATTATTATGGGGTATTGTGAGTAGAATTTTGAGGAGACAAAAAAACTTTTTTTTTTTTAATCAATTTTGGAATAAGGCTGTAACATAACAATATGTCGAAAAAGTGAAGCGCTGTGAATACTTTCCGGATCCACTGTAGTCACTGAATTTGACAAACTTTTATCTTACAATCGCTGACATCACCTATAAGTTTACATGTAATGTTTAAACCATTTCACTAAATGTTATGTTTTCATCCAAGGATTTAGATGCATCTCAGACCATATGACACAGAATGTTATTGCTTAGGTGTATACACACACAGATATTTAAGCCTAAATGGTGTAACTTTAGTTTGGCCCATCTGTTATGAAGTGGCCTATATAGACAGACAGTATCATCTGAGGGCCTCTGAAAATTGTTAGGCCTTGAAAATAATGATTTCATGCTAGTACTAGTGGTGTGGATCACGTTATAAAAAGCTAATATACGTGTCAGCCTGCTACTGTACACGTTAAGAAACAACTTGCAATTGCAATATGGTGTGCATATTCAATACTTTGATTTTTAACTACCAGTATCGGTACTATATACTGTAGTCAGAATATGAACAGTAATCAGGATTACGTGCTGGCATTTGAGCTTACCTTGTTTTCGACATACTATATACTGTACGAAGTATATTAACTGAAGTGATGCTGGTGGGATCACGTACAATATCCGTAAAAGGCATTCATGAATGTGTTTTCTTATACGAAATAATACTATGTTACCGCATTGTTGTTGGTGCTCAAACAGAGGCGCTGAAGCATAAGATACCGTAGCAGACGAACAGCTAAACTACGGTAGGAAAGTGGTTGTGCAGCGGTGGTTGAAGATAGAGTGGTCTTTGTTATTTTGTTTACAGACCACTGAATCGCACGGTTAATAAATTATACATGGGCTAACAACTATTCATTTTATAAACACGGTCCTGCTGTGTTTTGACACTACAAAGGTCATTGAGGAGTATTATGCCATTGCAGACGCATCAAGACGTTTGTTTTCCCTCCATTGACGTTGTCTAACGTTAACTATGTTATAACCGATGCATTGTCCACCTTGCAGACAAACTTAGTTAAACTGCTAACTGGAGTGAACCAATTTGACTGTGTGCACACCAACAACTGGTAACACTGCGTTAGCCAGTTAAAGCTAACCAAGATAAGCAAGTTAGCCGAATTAAATGCGATGCTAGCAGTTAGCCAAGGTGATTACATCTGTACACTACGGTACCAGTACGGTACAGCTACGGTAACACTGCTCGAGGAAGCACTTGTTTCAGCTTTTGACGAGCTACATGAGGCTATGTTGATAGCTACATTACAATAAGGAAACGCCGAAGAAAAAGCAAGACTTCATCCCCAAATACAGAATTAGCTGTAGCAGCGACTTGTTTCACCCAAAAAATCATTGCACGCTTAGGAGGCCGGTGTAGCTGTTTTTAGCTAGCTCGCCAGTGGTAGCCGTAGCAAACGCACATTGAGTGTGTCGTTTCTTTGTAATACTGCGGATATAAACACAAAGTATTGCTCCAGCCTACAACTTTAGCTCAAAGTAACTGACCACCAGCATGGTTTACACATTATTACACAACACTGCTACTCACAACTCATGTTTTCCTGATTTTTCCCAGTTTTTGATCCAATCACCAGGGAGAATAAGTGTCGCCATCTTCCACATACACAGCCCGGATGTCTATTTCATTTTGCACGCCAGGGTCAAATGCGACGAGGTGGGAGTTAACTCAAACACATTCTTAAAATCATCACAAGACTATCGTATTTATTCTATTTAAAAAGTTACATATCCAAACAATATAAATACATACATTACATGACGTAAATGACGTCATCAACACAATGTCAAATAATAAATCACAATATTTAAATATTTAAATGTGCAAACAGTAATAATGCACACTCTAAAATCAAATTGCAAGGACAAAACCTACACTTTATGCAGTACTTTATTTTAAAAAAAAATTATATTTTCCTTCATTATTACATGATAATTAATCTGTGATCAGTGTTGGGCAAATTACTCACAAATTGTAATAAATTACTATTTAGGTTACTTATTTCTCCTTAAAAAAGTAATATTACATTACTTATTACTGGGAGAGAGGGAGTTACCCTGCCCGGAGGAAGTCCGGGGCCCCCGTCTGGAGCCAGGCCCAGAGGGAGAGCTCGCCGGCGAGCGCCTGGTGGCTGGGTTTGCCACGGAGCACAGTCGGGCCCAGCCCGAAAAAGCAACGTGGCGTCTCCATCTCCATCCTATGGGCCCACCACTCGTGGGAGGAACCG
>JAODTR010063716.1:3530-16554 GCA_025399935.1 Amblyopsis rosae
CCTATAGAGCAAGGCACTAACAGTGTCATGTTTAGAGGTTGTATTCCCTATAGAGCAAGGCACTAACACTGTCAGGTATAGGGCTCCATTTTGTGTGTTGCCTGGGTTATGGGTTTAATTCAGTGTGTAGACTTGAGCAAGGGAGTAACATATGTGAAGCTGTACTCCATCTCTGGTCATGAATAATCCTGTACACATGGCAACACATACAGTTACTCTGTTGTCCCTAACAAATGTTTTATATATAGTGTACATGTCAACCAGGATGACATCACACTTGATGCTTGCTGCTTATGTGTTCATTCTCTGCCTTTGATAAAAAACAAAGCCGTTATTTTCCAATAAGCTTTATCCATCTTTATCCAAGTTCAAATAAAAAATACATTCATACAGAAACTATTTTATGAAACAATTTCAAATTTCTGTTAAAGAAAATAAAAATATATCCTGATATTTGTATCTTCATGTTACATCAGAAGCATCAGAGAGAAAGAAATGACATGGTAAATAAGCAATGCAATCCTGCGTGGGCACCAGAATATAATAGCAGTGTCACATCTCAAAATCGTTCAACTTGGTTTCTCTCACCAACCCTGGTGCACAAACATTTTTATCATTACATTTTCCATTCATATCACAATTAAAAGGTCAAGCCTGCACACAAGAACTGAGTTTGTCTACTTTACAAATGACCAGCCTCTGCTCTTATTTAAGTGACTTGTGTATTGGTCCCATCCCATTTAAAATAGAAGCTTCCTCACAAACAAATATACAAAAAGACAGAAGCTTCCTTACAATATGCTTAGTTTACAACACACATCTTTAAACTTTTTATTTCCAAGTATGGAAAAAAGGGCCTTCTGAATGATTTAAGAGAGCAGTTGCACCAGTTTCCATGTTGGGACTGTGTCATTTAGAAACAGTGTGATGTAACGCCAGCCTGTGTTGACACCAACACACTGTTCAGAATGACTATGTGATCTAACACAACCAGACCAGCTGACACAGGTGGCAACAACAGACACAACATCCTCCACCAGGAGAGAACAGGGCACCCAGGGTATGGATCTGGACTGCTCTCGTCTTATTGTGCCATGTGGAAATGTCACATTTTGGAGGAATTTTGAATAGTGATACAAGTTTCTAATATTGACATATTCACAATATGGCGCGTTTACATTTTCAAAATTAATACAGTATACTACATATAATAGTGGAATATGGGGGCATGTAAACATAGTCAGTGATAACGATAAGAACCATATACTTGCACCGTTTGCAGTAAGATCATGAAAAAAACATTTAATGTTGATGACTAGGTTAACATTAAGGCTTTTCCATGTTAGTTTTTTATAAGGCCTTCGCGTTTTTAAAGCATCTGTGAAAAAACTGTCAAAAGTGTAAAACCACTGCATTTATGACGTTCCACTTTTTTTTTTTTTGTTTGGTATGGCCTTTCTAGTGACATGTCAAGTTTACTGTACTATGAGAACATATTTCCTACGCTTTGTACCTTAAGACAGGAATTCCTGTGTCAAAAACACCTGCATCTGTTTTACTACACGGTAGCAAAACTCTATTATAAAATTACATTATCTACCCCCCCCCCCCATCAAGTGCTCTGCAAAGCTGTCTCAGATCTGGTTTGTTGTTGAGAATATTGTATAGAGAATATAGATTCTGTTTATTTTTAATCACAGGTTGAAGATAAATGATGTGCAGAAATGTAAAAATGTCATTATGAAGCATGATATATAGACTATATTTATAATTATAACTCTATTAGTAGGAGTCTGTCATACATGCAGCTGTACGGTGCAGTCTTAGTACAGCTATTCAATCAGGGCCTGCATTCACAACCACCGTGTGGAGGTGTGAAAGCAGTCTGTTGAACAGGACAAGGCCACAGACATAAGGCATCATTCAAGTCAACAGTGCAATTACAGACAAAACAGATGAGTGAATGAAAACGGAAAAGCAAAGCCAGATTCCCGATCAGGACAGATGCTAAGCTATAGTGGTTTCCCCAACAGAACAACACAATTCAAAATGCAGCCATCTCAAGGTTTAGTACAATACCATAGTATTTAGTCCTATGTCATTAGCTGCTCTCAGTGGGACAATGTGATGCATCGCAGAATCCCTTGCAACTTCTTTATGATGTGTTATGGTGAAGCTAATGTTCCGCTTTCCGTGACAATAGTTTCCCAATGGTCAACAACATGAGCTTAAGAGTGTGTACGTTTTGAGACAGGCTACATAATACATTGCACATTAAATAGCTGCACTAAAATATTACAACCCTAACATTTAAGCAAGGGGCTGCAATTCCACCCACGGGCTGAAAGGGGGCGCAGTCTCCTGACCAGCCTACGAACTGCATTGATTAATGAAACCATTCTGCTTGCATTCGCTTCCAGTAAAAGTAAAAACCCCACCCCACTCAAATGACCAACGGTTATCATTTGTTCATCAGTCCACTCCTCAACCAGCCAATCAGGTGCAGGCACTCGGTCAACATGCGCACAGGCAAGCACACAGACAGCCCCAAGTCCTGCAGACCTCCGTCCGAAAAGAAAAAGTGTCAAAACACCAACATGACAGTCTTGCACGGGTGTTTCCGGAAGGCCGTCCTCGACAGGTGTGTGTGTGTGTGTGGAGGCGTACAGGCGTGGCCCCGCTGCGCTGCTCCGTCCAGGCCAGGACAGTGTTCCTCAAACGTGTCTCTTCATGTGGAGGGCCAGGTGGTCCGAACGAGAGAAACACCTGCGGAACACCAGCTGTGTTTAGGAAGCACTAATTGGCCTAGGAAATGTGATCTAGTCTGTACATAAATTTACACAAGTATAATTTAGTTTGTTTGTATGTTCTGTACATGAGACAAAACACTGAGCTGATATTTAGCCATTGTTATTATTATTAGTATTAACCAATGCACCTGTCCTGTATGTACATGACAGATATTTCCTATGGTTCTATGTACCTGTCACAGTGAGTGCATTTGAATGGCTTGGCCCCAGTGTGTTTCCTGAAGTGTCTGGTCAGTTCATCGCTGCGTGCGAATCGCCACTCACAGCCTTGCCACGAACATCTGTACGGCTTTTCCCCTGCGCAGACACCAAGCACAGCACAGTTAAAGGTACACTCCACAATTGATTGATTGATTGTTTTGTCTAATTAGTTTCAAACCAAAACAGCATATCAAAGGGGACTGATGTTCTGCTGTAGCCTGGCTCAGCTCAATTTATTTCTCTGAGATTACAGTCTGGAAACCCTGATCATATTAGCGTTCGCACAGCCACCCTGCTGGCGGCCCAATCAGCATGGGTTAGTGAGATGACGTTGAAGTCAAGGGTGTTTCTAAATGGTGGTAGAACAATCAAAACACTTGTAGCAGCGCCAATTGGTTCAGGGCTGTCCAATAGTTTCTAAATTAACCAGAGATCTAGGGCAAGTAGGAGGATACGACTGCGAACACTTCCCAATGGAGCATGGCCAGACCTATTCACAGTCCCTATTCACAGTCTGGAAGGCTAGTTCTAGCAGGCTAGTTCTGCTGCTGTTTTAAACAAGAACACTGCAAGACTGCTTTCTAATACTGCAGCAACTACAAGTTAATATTTGACAATAAAAAGTAGCATGCTTTATGATAAACCAATCGTAATGTCTTCAAAAGTTTAAGTTTTTTAAGTGTAAAGTTAAAATGGTCTTGAAAATATGGCTGGGTGATAACAATTATTATTTTATATTATAAAAATGTTTAGCTCAGTCTCTCCCTCTATCACAGGAGGACCAGGATACGCACCAATGTACTTCAAAATAAAAATAATAACAAAATCCTATGCCCTAGTTCAGCTTGTAGACTTGAAAGAAATATGATTGACATTTATCGTGATAATTATCGATATCGACTGATTTTCGACATTTTCTTTTATCATAATGCACAGCTCTACTTGAAAATATAAAAACCACCATGAACATGTTTTATAATGAAGCATGAAGCAAACAATTGATAAACAGAATATGTTGCATTAAAAATAGAAATATTCACAGAACATCTGTAACAATATATCATACAGTATGCTATGCTATGCTGTGCTGCGTGGCTAACCTGGTTAGCACGGAATGCAAGGAATCTGGTTTCCCAGCTGTAAACAGCCTCGTGGAGGTCATAGGTCGCGAAGGAAATGGGAACGTTTGGGAAATGTCACAGATAACTGCAAATGCCAGATTCCCAGAGACTTATAACATGTTCGCTTTTTCCCTCCTGAATGTAAAGGATGGAGTTGATTGATTCCCATAGTGAAACCAGAGAACTACTGGGCTTGTTTCTACAAACTACTTCCTCTAGGCCTCAGCAACCCCCCCCTTCCCCTCCCAAGCATGTGTGTGTGTGTGTTCACTATGTGTGAATTAGGTCATCCCGCCTGACAAACTATTCAGAGCATGCTGGAACAACGCCAAGCCTCTGAGCAAGGCATTAACACTCCAAAGAGCTCGTTCTTCCCCAGGTGTTTTCTGAGAACATTCTTTTGGTAAGATTCTAACACGCACACGCACGGACACACATAACCCTGGGGTGTTCAGACTCGTCACATTACTGTGTGTGTGTGTGTGTGTGTGTGTGTGTTTGTGCATGTTTAGGTGTCTCACCTGTGTGTGTGTGTCTCACCTGCATGCGTGTGTGTCTCACCTGTGTGTGTGCGCTGGTGAGCCTTCAGGTGGGAGCTCTTGGTGTAAACCTTCCTGCAGCCGTTGAAGTGACAGCTATGGACACGCCTCCTCCCATCCGGAGAAGCCTCCCCATTGGTCAGGCAGTTGTCCAGGTCCTCCAGCCGTGCGTTCCCGATGGGACTTAAATCTAGCGCCGTCTGAATCCCGCTCCATCCCTCCTTCCTCCCCTCCGGCGAGGATGGTGGCGTTCCCATCGCCGCGGGCGACGCCAGGAGCTCCAGCGGGTGGGAACAGAATTCCATGGCGGGGGACAATTCCTCCGAGCTGTCCGACACCTCACTGCTGGAGTCCGAGTGCAGGCTGTCCAGCGGCGGGACGTCCCGCTCCGGGGCGTGGACCAGGGGGGCAGCCTTGTCACCACAGGTTAGCATCAGCTTGGCCAATAGGTCTTCACCGCCATCCAACTTCAGCTCCGCCGCAGAGGCGTACGGCTCGCTCTGCAGGTAGCGCTCTAGCTCCAGACATGTCTGAAAGGAAGAGGCCAGAGGGTTTATGGGTACTCCTGTAGGGTTAGCAACGCATTACCCATGTAGAATTGTTTAGTTTTTTTATGCGCATAGCAACGCATTAAAAACAGACAACGGCGGTTTACAGAAATCAAACGTTCCTGTTTCTCTGAAGTGGCCTTGGTTTATTCTGTCAACAGAACAGAACAGGACACAGTGTCATATGCAGGCTGCTGTCCTACGGTGGCCCTCGGAGACCAAATCAGGAACTGGGATGTCTTGCAGAGCACAGACCCTGTGCACTTTCCTCCAGTCAACAGCCATGTCAGCGAGTGTGTCTGTGCGTGTTTGGGATGGGGGGAGGGGGTGTAGTTATCATGAAATGTACATATTCTTTAAAGCCCCCAAGTGGCTTAGCAAAGTGCTTGTAGATATTTTGAATCCATCAATAATTCAGCATAATGTGAATTTAAGAATGCATCTGAGGCTTTGCTAGAAATCCCTGGAGGAAATGTGAGCACGGCGCCATGCAATGCTTCGCCATGTTCATTTATTGAGTTTCCGTAGATCATTATAATATACATCCTTTTATTATATTTGTAATGAGGTCAAATGACTAGCGAGGGAGGGTCTGCCACGCTGCTGAATTCTTGAAGAATTTTCCATGTAAGAAAATGTGTGTGTGGTGCAATGTTTGTTGGAATGTTCCAGTGACAAATGTGTCTGTCTGTTATGCTGAAAACTTCAAATGAATGAGAGAAAGGCAGGCAGAGAGACAGACAGTCTGGCAGAGAGAAGCATGCTGGCAGAAAGACGGGCTGTCTGATGCCAACTCACTTTATTTCCCAGAGGAAAAACAAGCAACCTCGCAAAATAAACTGTTATGTCATTCAGGCCAGCAGAAGAAAACAAAAACCGTTGTTTCTGTCTCATCGGTGTGAGTGTGTGTGTGTCCCTCTCTATATATATCTGTGTGTGTGTAGTTTTATGGGGAAGGGGGGGGGGGGGGGGGGGGGCAAGTGAATACAGGAAGAGACACGGAGGACGAGGGTGAGATATGAGACTCACGTCGCTTATTGGATTGCAAATTTTGCAGCGCGATACACATCCTGTTTAATTTTTTTACTTATGAGATCGCATGAACCAACAGGATTTCAGCAATAGTAAATCGTAGTAGGACATAATTATTTGATGCAATAAATGAACAACGCGGTACTATTTGCAGCTGCAGATTAATTCATAAACAACTTTTACATAATTTACAAATTATATTTAGTGAAGTTCTGCACAATTGCATGCCAGATCACTTCACAGCTGGATAAAAATGTTTACTGAGTCTATTCATATGATTACCTGCTGCCAGTACTCTTCCAGTGACGGGAGCGCGGAGAAGTATCCAGTGTCGTGGACAATCTGAAGCTCGTGGAAGATGCTGCACATTGGAATAACGTCCATTTTACTCAAGAACAGCGCAAGACAACCGGTCAGCCGTGTGCGTGTTCAGATGGAGATTATCGGCTTCGTGTGCGTGTGGTGGGCATGAAGAACGCGCAATGCCTGGAGAGCCGAGATCACGGCTGCGCACGTTGACAGCAGCACAGTGAAGTCTAGTGAAGTCAGTCAGTACCGTAAACTTCCCCCGCTTCAAAAGCCCACACAAACTTACCCTATCATGTGACGTTTCTGCCTGGCCACCAATGGCGTCGCGGGAGTGCAGCGCCCGCCTTGCTAGATTACCTCTGGCCAATGATACAGCCGTCAGGATTTCTCGGACGCAGTCTGGTTGGCGCGCATCTCGCAATGTCTCGAGGTCTATTTTTAGAGCACTATATAAACGGACGTCAGTTCTGTTCGCCGCTGAAGAAAAGCGAAAAGCGCTCCGTGCTGCCGACGTGCAGAAATACACAGCGCTCCGAACCGACAGCATATCGGTGACTCAAGCTTTTAATATTAAAATGACTGTTCGCACTCAAAAAGTCAAATGCTCAGTCAGTCCAAACCTCTAAACTGCAATATTTCACAGGAGCGCGCATGCTGTTAGTGCAGATAGAGCGGCGTCGAGTCAAATAGCCTATTACGCGCAGGATAAACGAGGCGGACAGAAATAACATAAATGATTGTGTTAGACCTGCAGGCTCAGGACTTGAACAAACAACCTGCCAATAATCCTCCTGATAGTTCTGTATGTGTGTGTGTGTGTGTGCTCACGCACGCGCAAATGCATGTGTGCACACGCGCATGTTTAATCATGTTTCTGATTATATTATGAAATCTTGCTTGAGGAAAAGTTTATTATTCTAATAAGTGTCTGTGATGAAACTTTTTTTTTCTGAGAACCAGATTGTAAATATATTGACATAGTATCTAGATGATGTCACTTACATGACATCTTGAAGCCATCTGGCAACATCATCCAATAATATACTCTGGCAGACACAGCAGATATGGGCAACTTGGTTATGTTTTAGATGCTCTGGGAGTTGTAGTGCTTCTTCAACACTCAGGCACGTGATGGTCGGTCGCTGCTTGGACCACATTTACCTCTTAGAGACTCCCGTTCTAAATGTGTTGACATTATTGTTCACACACATGTTCTTTTTTCTGCACCTACACACATCCCATGTTTGTTATGTGACAATTAACAGAAAAGCTGTACTTACTTGTATCGCTACACTCATTTTACATACGCAATACCAATTTACCGTTCAGTATAACAGACCGTCTCATGACGTCATCCGCGGTGTTCTAACAGCAAACGACCTACCAGCGGTTAGGTTAGCGGTGAGCGATGGCCCTTGGGTATGCTGGCGTTAAAACGCCACGTCCCGTTGCATAAGAAGTGGGATAAAGTTGAGGGGCGGCAGAACAAGGGAGCATTGAGGAATTAAAAGAGGACTGGGTGACACACAACATGTCGGGGGAACAGGCAAGCTTTGTCTGCAGCCGACATCTTCGTCAGCTCAGCGACAACACAGCCTCTTCAGATCAGCTGTACGATGTAGCTAGCGGCCTGCAGCATCTCACTGGGTCACGAGGGATGGGTTTGTGGGACACACACACACACAGACATGCAGGTATGTTGAGGGAATAACGGATGTTATATGCGTCGCTCTACAAAGCCTCAACATTATACGGTATTCTAGAGAGGCTGAGCTCAAAGCCAAGGAACAGTGTAAGATATCCCGTACACTAATCATATCACTCAGTATCACTTTCAATATGTATGGAGCTTGGACCTGGAATGCACAGGGAACAACCAACTGTGCACTCTAAGACATCCTGAAACTTACCTTGCTTATTTATAGTACTTCGAGCAATTAAAGGCTGGTCTTGACTGGGAATATCCTGTCACTTTTTTTCTAATGGCAGGCTGGTGATGCAGGCCAGATGATGTTGTGTGACATAGTGGTTACTAACTTACATACTTACTTACTTACTTACTTACTTACTTACTTATTTATTGCCGATTTTTCTTACATAAAAACCCTTTTTATAATAATTTACAATTTTATATGGATTTTGTTGACAAATAAATATTAATGTGTATTTATGGTTTCTGCACCATTCATCATAAAAGTTGAAACATAACTAGTGAAAACAATGAAAGGAAGCCTGAATGGTGAAGCCATTAGATATTTGTTGTTCCGGTTCACATTTAAAAGTATAGTCTATCAATCAATCTATTGCAAGCTAATTGTAAGATAATACACTTTTTGTCAAATACACCAAATATCTCCTCGCATTTCGCTATTTTACCATTCTCTGTGCTTGAACAAAATAATCGGATACTTCTACATGGCCCTGGCTCTGTAAGGAACACAAACAAAGTGGCGACTGTAACAATAGGATTGTTAGTCATGTTTCAAGGGGACTGATTTGGATGTAACACACAAAAAGACACGTGTGTTAGATTGAAGGGAATGAGTCAGTCACGATTTCAGTAGTAGACTACATGATCAGAGTTTAATAAATGACAAGCTAAGCAAATACACTGATTTAACTGTCCATACCCAGTGAGAGACCATTATGAAACAGTGACCACCACTCACAATCACAAAGTCACAATACTACACTTTGCCTCACAATTTGTTTTGATGTGTGCAGCGGAAGGATATTGTTTTGATTTGAGCTGGAATTTAGCAAGTGTTCTCAAGAATGACCCTGCCTTTAAGTGGGCATGAGATTATCTTATTTAGGGACAGATTGTCTCGATCATGGAAGACTTTCTAACTCATGCATTGTGTGAAAATATTTGCGTTGTGTGGACAAAACAAGCACCTGACACCAGGAACATGAATAAATATCACATCCTACTGTACACAGAAAACCGTACCACGTACCTGTGTACAGAACTGCAGTAAAATAATAAAATCTCCTGATCATATGACATCTGGCAGGCAGCGGACATCATGAGATGTCTAGGCTCAAGAAACAGGTTCCCATGTCAACAACAGAAATCTTTGTTTATAGAGTGGATTAGTGTGTGTAGGTGTGTGTGTGTGTGTGCGTGTGTGCGTGGGTGCGTGTGCGTGTGTGCGTGTGTGCGCGTGCGTGTGCGTGTGCGTGTGCGTGTGTGTGTGTGTGCGTATTGGTGAGGGTAGAAGTAATCAGCCTGTACAAAGAGAGATGGCTCTGGCCCTCAATTAGAGTTATTTTGGGTCGATGGCCCCTGATCCTACTGTAGTTATGAAGTAAACACACAAAATCTCTTTTTCAAGAGAAACAGCAGCAAATCTACAGTAGTTTCATGTTGAACAATCATACACAGAACACATACACTGAAACTCTCAGGATTACTATACACATTTAATAAAAAATAATAAGAAAAACATAAATGAAATTGATACAAATGTTTAAAATAATTTGAGTACATTTAAAAACAATAGCAACAATTGATAGAATCTGATTCCAGACTTTTCATCTGAGATTTAAATGAATTAAAGTAGATCAGACTGCACAGCTGCCAGTCTGTCTGCAACGAGAGAAAGAGTAGCTAAAAGCCCTGTTGCCAAGCTCTGTACAGACAGACAGCACATGCAAGTCACAAGAATGCAAACCATAGCAGCTAGTGTTTCATGATATTTAAGTGCAAAGAAGGGAGCATACTAATCATACACCTAAACGTAAGACAGTGTAAATGTCTCCACGATAATAAAGAGGGCCAGTTATTCATTTTGTACAAAGTGCAATGGTGTGTAAGAGCTGTACATCCAACATGGTAGACAGGATCCAACGTAGATAGCGATCGATCAGGTGTAGTCCTAAAGCAGGTCACCAGGTGTAGTCCTAAAGCAGATCACCAGGTGTAGTCCAAAAGCAGATCACCAGGTGTATTCCTAAAGCAGATCACCGGGTGTATTCCTAAAGCAGATCACTAGGTGTATTCCTAAAGAAGATCACCAGGTGTATTCCTAAAGAAGATCACCGGGTGTATTCCTAAAGAAGATCACCAAGTGCAGTGAGAAATGTTGCAGCAACCAGTCTTCAACCAGTGTGTGTGTGTGTGTGTGTGTGTGTGTGTGTGTGTGTGTGTGTGTGTGTGTGTGTGCGCGCTGCACGTGTGTGTGCGCGTGCACATACGTGTGTGTGATATCTCAGCATAACGACAGATATATAACTGAATCATTCTACTCAAATGACCAGTTACTCTCTCCCGACCTCCAGTAACATTCCATTGGGGCTGACCTTGTCTGAACCACAGGACCAAACACGCCTCTCCTGTTGTAGAGATGACAGCACTTTAGGAAGTCAGCAACATTGTGCACACATACAGTGTGCATGCCCGTTTGCTACAGTATGGGTGGAATGCCTTATTACCTCTGACTGGTGGAGTGTTGGTTACTCTTTGCTCTTAACTTTACTGTTAACATCGTTCTCATAAAGTCACCCAGATACCATAAAACTATGAGAAATGCAAATGCAAATTATCATATTATATCCCAATGAGACAAACACACATTTACTTATATGGAAAAGTGTCAGACTAGCTTTATGAGTGTTTCTACAGAATGTGTCACATGTCCAGGAATCACACCACTCCAAACAGAGTAGGGAGAAGAATAGAGATGGATGCCAGTGGTGGCTTTTAGTGTTGGCTGTCAGCGGCAGTGACTCACTGCTTCCCTAAACATGTAGTAGGGAGCCAATCAGGAAGCTTGCTTGGCTGTGTGACTCACAGCAGGACATGCAAGGTCTGAACACACACACACACACACACACACACACACACACACACACACACACACACACACATACACAGTGGCATTCCAAAGCATTGACAGCTCTGGAAACCAAACAGCTTTTGTGTGTACTGAACGTACAGTATATGTGTGTAGTGTATAATTAATGCATTTCCAAAATTATGTGTGTGTGTGTGTGTGCGTGCATACGTGCGTGTGCGTGCGCATGTATGTGTGTGCGTGCGTGCGCTTGCGCTTGCGTGTGCGTGCGCATGTGTGCGTGTGTGCGTGCATGTGTGTGCACGTGTGTGCGTGCGTGCGCTTGTGCTTGCGTGTGCATGTGCGTGCGCATGTGTGCGTGTGTGCGTGCATGTGCGTGCATGTGTGTTTGTGTGTGTGTGCGTGCGTGTGTGTGTGCGTACGTGCGTGTGGGTGCGTGCGTGTGTGGATGTGTGTTTGTGTGTTTGTGTGGATGTGTGTTTGTGTGCGTGTGCGTGTGTGTGTGTGCGTGCGTGTGCGTGCGTGTGTGCGTGCGTGTGGGTGCGTGCGTGTGTGGATGTGTGTTTGTGTGAGTGTGCGTGCGAGTGCGTGAGCGTGTGTGCGTGCGTGAGCGTGTGCGTGCGTGCGTGCGGGTGCGTGTGTGTGTGTACGTGTGTGTGTGCGTGTGTGCGTGTGTGTGTGCGTGCGTGTGTGCGTGCGTGCGTGTGTTTAACCAGGATGTTAAGCTACCACGTCAGAATAAACCCCATAATTACAGGCTTGCTAGTTTGATTCATGTAAAACTTTTCCACTCTAATGGATGGGTCCTTTGAGCAAACAGAAGAGTTGGTCCACAGCAGTTGTTCAGGTCCTCCTAGGACAGCCAGCAGACGACTGGCAGTACTGTACTAGCCAGCTTCCAGTTATTAAGGTTGTCCTGATATAGCTCCCAGTAACACCAGTAGAAGACAGCATTTGACTGACAAATCAAACCACTGGACACATTTAGGAGGTTCCCTGTGCTGTTACAAGGAGCATTGCCTGAATGTCTGAATTGGATAGGTGTCATGTAAACGCCATATTCCGTTTGAATATTTCGAATTAGGACTTTTTTATTTTATTTAGCATTTTCCGATTAAGACACCTGGATATGCCAATATACACAGCAGATTCGGAATATGAGTGGGGAAATGGGTTTTTACTGAATTTTTTGTCTCTTTTTGGAGTAAGATTATATGCAGAAAACTAAATAAAATATCCTATTTTGTTGCAAATAAGCAAAAGAGCACACGCAGCTCCAGTTCTTTCATTTTCCATAGTTTAGAACATTAAAAATGAATGCATTTTAAAAAGTAGGGAAATTCCTCTGTAGTTGTAAGTTCTAAGTTATATAAAGGGCGTAGTGTTAGGATTTATAAATTGTCTGCTTGAAAACATAGCCAATGTCTCTCTACTATATAAACTATATACTACAAAACACACTCCCAAATAACATTGAGGTGATAATTTAACGCTGAATCCAAATGATTAATGTTACAGTTTGTGCTCAATAATTAGCATGCGCATAAATTAGCTGAAGCACAGAGGTGTGAACCTGAAGTGACAACTAATTTTATTAATCGTTTTTGTGATATTCCCTCAGATATTTTACCTTCCTCCTGTGATTTTGTTGTAGATAGTTTTAAC
>JAODTR010063727.1:0-16548 GCA_025399935.1 Amblyopsis rosae
CACACACACACACGCACGTACGCGCGCACACACACACACAGACACACACATGCACACAATCGCCCATAGCTCTTTACTTGTTTGGTCTGTAGTGTAGCTAAGTAGAATTTGTGATAAAATAACTTCAAAGAGTTAGACAAAGGGGCCACTCAGAGCAGCATGGGTAATTAGGAGAGGAAGCCAGAGACTGAGCAGAGAGACAAATGGAAGTAAGACAGAAGGATCCTTCTCACCCACATTGGATGAATTGCAAAACAAGAAGAGAGAGAGAGAAACGTGTGAAGAGGCAATGACAATGGGGAACACTCTGGTACACACACGCACGCACGCATGCAGACCTTTTGCCATTACATCGTGTTTAGAGTTAATAACACAACATTAAACAGAGACAAACACACACTTTCTCACTCAAACAATGTTATTACTATCAACAAGCCTCTCCCGCAACTAAAGCACTGCTATTTATAGCCTCTGCCCGTGAGCAAATATGTCCAGATTGTCACCTAATCGCCACCTGTAAAATTACAGCTCAATTACTACATTCTGAACAAACCTGCCGCTAAATGAGAAGTGGAGAATAGAAAGAAACGCTTGGGAGAAAGAGGGAATATGTCTGAGCATGTTACACAGCGAGGGGTTAGAGCGCCCTCTGTTGACAACTGTTTTGTATTTCACATCACTTGCACTTTCCCTCACACACACACACACACACACACACACACACACGCACACACACAACACACACAGCACACACACACATAGAAATAGCAGAACTCAGTTACAGTTTAGTCTGCCAGTTTAGTATAGCTCCAGCAAACTGTGCGGTATGCAGACTATTTCCACTCACGTGCACACGTCGCACAATGACTGTGTGTGTGAGGGAAAACTGTGTGTGCGTGTACATAGTTGCCCCCATCCGGCACGAGGACCCCCGCTGTGTTGCAGCTGGCTGACTGACATATGCTTGTTGAGCCACAAATCCCTTTGGCCACAACGACTTGTCCCTCCTGCTGCTCAATGCGTATGTCCCTCTGCATCTGTTGTGGAAGTAATGGATGGTTGGGCTGTGGAGAATAGCTCCTGTTAGCGTAGCATCCACCATGTTAGGCATCCACTGTCTTTGCTGGGGATACCGAGAGAGTTTGATACATGACGTCAGCTGCAGCCCCGTTTGAAAATACTATTAGAACACACTCCGTTTGATGTGTACGGCCTCGGTTAAAACACTATTAGAATACATTTATAGTATTATTGAATGCTGCAGTAACTGGAGTTATTGGAGTATATCTATGTAGCTGGCTTCCTGGCACACAAAGTGATACATGCACACATACATGTTATTCACACACATGCAAACATAATTGTACAGTAATACAGTGCAGCTTTACCTGGGTGTACAGGCAGACAGGTGTTGTCATGTAAGTGACATGTTTAGACTGAGATGGCCTGTCTGACTCCGCTGTCTCATTTAGTTCACCCCCCAGACACACACAGACACACACACACACACGTCAGAATACACACCTGCCTCAAAAGCCTCAAGGCCCCAAGTCTGACTTTTTCCTAGAAAAGTGTGAGAAAATAAATTCTTGGTATATTGGGTATATTGTACTTGTCTATTCTGCGTTTGAAAGGCTATACTCTTTCATGTTTGACAGCAGCTCACTGAACTTGCCAGAGATTCGCCCTGTGTTAAATTATGTGAAATACCCACATCCCTTCAATCTTCCCTTCTTTTCCCCTCTCATCCTGCTTCCTTCATATTTCTATCACTCCGTTTGCCTCCTTCGTCCCAACTCTCAAAGCTTCCACTGTTTATTCATTATTCTATCTCTCTTTGTCTCTCTCTCTCTCTTTTTCTGCTTTGATGTTTATGGGACACAGAGGCTCTCCAGACACCACTCCTGCAGAATGCTAATGCAGCTCTCATAAAAAGAGACTTGTTAGTGTGTGTGTGTGTGTGCACGTGTGTGTTGGTGTAAAGGGTTATCATTGTGTGTGTGCTCATTTGTGCTGTCATGAAAACAAGACACTTTCAGAATCCAGCACAGCCCTGATAATCAAGTCAGCCTCATATTATGTTCTACAAAACCCTATTTATCTATAATACGCACGCAAAACAAGACAAGCAGACACATGAATCCATAAGTCAATTACACAATCTAACATAATATACAATTGCCAAAAGCATACCCCTCGCTCAATGCAGGCAGACTATTCTTTGTGTCCATGTTGGGTCATGTTTGCAGGTCTTGCAAAGGTGGTGGAACGCTCTGGAACAGCGCTGTGCTGCTTCCAACTTTCCCTTCCCAGGCCTCTAGCACAAGAGTTCAGTCAAAACCCATGTGCGCTCACACCACACAAACACTCGCACTACACACACACTAGCAACGCACTTGGATGCAAAGACATGAGCTTTTACTATGATGGATTTGTCTTTTTTGACACACATATTGTAAGGAGTTTTTCCCAACTGCAGACAAGGTGTAACCGACTCTATGACACCCTTGTGATTCAGTGAGACTCTTAAAGAGCCCTACTGAGGAAGCAGTTGGCCTGATCTCGCCACCATTATCAGTGCGCCTGTTTTCCTAATTTCCACACAAACGGCTTGCCGCTGGTGGCACTGTGCCACAGCTGATGCCAGTCTTTGTAGCGCTTCCAGGTGGGTGATTTATGCGTGGTGCGGCGCCCCCCCCCCCCAAAGCAGCACCGATCCTCTGTCGAGTCCCTTCTGCCAAGCTGGCCCCCGATGGCACATAAATCCTTCACCGACGCACCAGTGGACGTCAGCGAGCAAACTTTTTCTCTCCTTGTGTTTTTATTATTTATTTATTTTTCTCTCCCCAAAAATATATCCGTGCTCTTTCGCCTCTATGAAAATAAAGTTGGAACGACGTATTCCTCTTTCTCTCTCACTTTCTTTCTCTCTCCGTCTATCTCTCCGCTGCAATTCCCTCTTGCCTATTATTTCCACAGCACATAAAGCCACCCACACAACTCCTTCTCGCCTGTTCAGTGGTTCTTGGCACATTTTCCCCAAAAAGGAGAGAAAAAACAAAAAAAATCTTCCCTCACTTACTTTTTCTCTCACTTCGTTTTTTTTGGGGGGGGCGGGGGAGGGGATATGTGTGTAACACATTTCTAGCAGAACAAGTGTATTTCATTTGTTTCATGTGTTCTGTCACTATCTCTCTGTCTCCACAGGTGGAGGATGTCTGCCCAGAAGGAAGGGACGTTGTGGTTCAGGAAGAGGTGGACAGAGGAGGGGAAGCTAATGGGCTTAAACCACGCTGATCTTTCCCTTCTCTCCGGAGGGGTCAGCCACACAGGCAGTTAACTGCTAATCGTTTCCATCCCTGCGTCTCTTGTACGCGCACGCACGCACTGCAACGCCTCTTTTTACCATTCTCTGAATACAGAAAAGTGAACTAAAACCTATAAACTTGCACATACAGCAGGCCTACATCCCAAAATACTCATTCAAATACTCAATACACACTCAAATAAAGACCAGGGGTTGAGTCTGTTAGGTTTGGTTTGGTTCTAATAGCTCTGCGAGCTTTGCAAAGTGGCCAACTCTAATTTTTATGACATTTATGATCATGTACACGCTTAAGCCTGTACTGATGTGACCATACGCTCACTTCCATGCACACGTGATGCATGCATGTTGGCATGATAAATGGAGATAGCGGTTCATCTTCAGGAAGGCTGTCGACACACATGCGCACACTCAAACACACAGACATGAAATCCATAAGAGCATAAAATCACATGGACATCTACAGTAGTACATTTGTTTTGGTGTGTGAAGTATTCTTCAATTTCTGTCCATGGCGATCAACCAGAGCTGCATGGCTCTGGTGATGGATTCCACCGCACTGATCGCTCCTACAATGCCTTCTCTCCCTCTCTCTCTCTCTCTCTCCCTCACTCACTCTCTCTCTGTCTCCCTCTCTCTCTCCCCCCTTCTCTCTCTCCCTCTCTCTCTCTCTCACTCTCTCTCTCCCTCACTCACTCTCTCTCTGTCTCCCTCTCTCTCCCCCTCTCTCTCTCTCTCTCTCTCCCTCACTCTCTTCCTCTCTCTCACTCTCTCTCTCTCTCTCTCTCTCTCTCTCTCTCTCTCTCTCTCCCCCTCTCCCTCATTTCTATCCCTTGTTCCCTCCTTCCACACTGCGGCAGACAAACAGAAACAAATCACGGTTCTAATGAAATTAAGTCATGGGGGAGGCCCACCCCCGAGGGGACGTTTGTTTTGCATCTACTGACAACTGCCGCAGTGGCGTAGCTCGCCCACCCGTCTCTTATGCAAGTTCTGCAAGGAAACATCCGGCCCTTTTTTGAGGTTTTCACGCATACAGGACAGCAATTTACATATTTTACCATTTCATTCACACTTGTCATTACGCTAATGGAAACTGAAAGAGCCGGAAAACTTTGGTAAGAAATGGTATAATGGGAATAGGTAAAGGCATAATAAGTCTTATTACTGTATTTCATTAGAATCAGTGTTAAGCCTCTAGCCAACATGAAATCCTTAATTTAAGAGGAACTACCTTCCAACATCACTGTGTTTGATTCCAAAACCAAAACATTAGAGGTGTGATAATACACTTAGGTCACGAGATTATACGCAATATTGGGTTCACGAGAACGACATGAGATTTTAACATTATATATAAGCAATATTCAATGACAGGAACATTTTATTTTCTTACAAATTGTTGTCTGATAAAGATTTATTGATTTGGTTCTTTGTGGTCTGTGGTTAATGTGGGTTTTGGGGTAGTTTGGGGTCACCTGATGGAGCTGCTGCCCCCGTTACCCCGGATAAGTGGATGAGGATGGATGGATGGATGATTCTATATAGAATGATAGGAGAAATATATATAGAAATATGCAGAAATGACTACTACAGTAGCCTTTACATTTTCTACAGTAGGTGTACACTGAATCGGTAATACCATAGGTACTGTATAAACTAACATAACTACAGAGCCAATTACAGAGCTAGCATAACATCAGGCTAATATCCTTGTTACATATAGCAAATACGGAATCAAGCAAATAAGTAATTACAACAATCTCAACATATATTATGCACATAATGCATAACAAGTTGTACATAATCTACTCGGACCCATCTTTCCTCAGCGCACACATCGGACTGCTACCCTTGAAATGTGACGTGGCTCTCATGTGGCTCAAAGGTGTAGCCCATGCACCTCTACCACCCATAGTTTTCTCCCAGACCGCTGGCTGTGAGCTGGATGCGTTGACAGCCGAGAGATGGAACTGGGGTGCAGAAGAGCGCTGGACAGATTGTGGGGTGGTGGAGGGGTTCATCATCTCCCATAATCCCCCGCTTTGTGTTGAACACTTCAAGTTGCAGCTTGAACAAATACACACTTCCACGGTCTGAACCTGCAAGAGCCCATTTGTTAGCTACATGCTCGTGTCTCTCCCCGTCCCTCTATGCTCAGACCCCATAGAAAGCCTGTCACCAGCGCTGTTTCCCTTCTTTCCTTTCCAACCTACTTCTGTTTGTTTTGCAAAATAAAAGGCTCATTGAGCGACATGGAGAGAGAGGGCGTTTGTGTGTGTGTGTGTGTGTGTGTGAATGCATTTTCGCTCTAGCTGGGAGAACCTTAATGACCAGAGCTGCACTCGCGCCCCAGCTGTCTCCACTCTGCATCAGCATTTAATCTGCACAAGGGCTATGGCACCACCCCAATAGGTCACACATACACACAGCTAATGCACCACACAGTCATAGACACTCACACACACACACACACACACAAACAAAAACACACCACATTCGCTCAGGTAATTACGAACCACAGGGAAAAACAAGAGTACAGTCATCCCTCTCTTCCTCCCTCTCTCCACCTCCCATTCCCTCCATCCCTCTTACCTTCCTCAGGCTGTATTCCCAGGGCTGAACAGAGAGGTATTAAATGGGCAGGCTTTTCCTTAAAGAAAGCTTTGAGAATTATGGGTGTGTGTGTGTGTGCGTGCGTGCGTGTGTGTGTGTTTGCGTGCGTGCGTTTGTTGGGGGAGCGGGGGGCAGATGGTGGTGCAACCTAAAGCGCTGAGCTAGCAGATAGCAGATAATACACCTGTGGGACTACCGGTAAGAGAGATGAAGACATGGTCATCCAATCAGCTTTACTGGAGAATCTTCTTCAGAGAGCAGGGACAGCACACCACACTGAGCCAGATGCAATAGAGATCAAATCAACGCAGCCAGTGATATTTCTTTCCTTGTGGATATTGTTAGGTGGAATTCCTGCTTTAATTGATTATAAAGTTGAATACTGTTAGTGTCAACATAATCGTGTAGCCCCGGCCGGACACACTGCTAGCGATCCGCCTGCCGCCCATTGCTTCGCGGCTGAAAGTTGGTCGCTTGTTTACATTCTAGGCTCTGGTTGCATAGGTATCCCTCTCGTATCTTTCCCACTCTAAATGTTTCAGTCAATCTGTCAATCAACGTTATCCTTAGATCCCGTTGGTAGTCGCCTCAATCGTGTCGCCTGGATTTGAGATTCTTTTAACTCGGTACCCGCTATTGGTCAAAACTGACACTGTATTATTGTGTTCACAGGAGAATGAATTAAGTTATCAGCTATTGCAAGCTGATTGTAAGCTAATACACATTTGGTCAAATTCACCAAATATCTCCTTGATAGAGCGCTACACCGGCCTCAACAGACCAGAAGCCCAGTGTTCAAAGGTGGCAAATGTTACTTTCTTTACACACAGAAAGACACATGGATACACACACACATATGCGCACACGTGCTCACACACACACACACATACACACATATACTGTATATAGTTGCTTCAAAGGTGACTGATCCTGTGCTGACCAGAGTAGGTGGTGCGTGTATGTGTGCGTGTGTGTATACACTAAGATGGAAGTGTTATTGATAGCATAGGCCTGCCTGCTGCTAAAATCAATATCTGTTTCTCTTCATGAAGTTGTTTGGACTGTACGGCTATATGAAACCTGTCAATACAACCCTGGTCATAATTCATACAATGGCCGTACAGGCTATCACACTCTAGAACACACACGGCACGCACAGTGAGATACACACACACTAGTAAGGAAACATACTGTGTGTGCACACTACACACATAACATGTATCTATCTTATCCAAAGACGTGTTCTTCAAACAACGCACAACTTGTTTCGGTGTGAAAAATCTAAAGGGTCTCCCTAAACCACGCCACATTTATCTCTATTTCATATACATGTTATCTTTTGTTTAACAACAACGTGGTTCAAATAGCCGGCATATCTCGATGTCGACTTGTGAAGGCCGTTTTTATTTTATTTCACGAGACACCTTCGTAAAGTGAGACGCCACTGCCATTTAAAGGACGACTAAGATAGCAGGCCCTCCTGGGAACAAGCGTCATGGAATCCTCAGATTATCCTATAACTGGAAACAGTGCAAGCCACACATCCCAATTCCTATAGGCATCCCTGTCAGCAATAATGCTACAATTATTGCAGGTAACACAGTGTGCATGCATGAATAAAACATGCCCAATGCTCCTTTATTAGACTCTTCATTATTAGACCAACATTTCAATGAACATATTTAACAAAAACATGCTTCTGCGAAATCCCTGTCAAAGAGGTTGTGGGATCGCGTCCCTTCCACTGTTAGTGTTTACCTAAATGAAACATTGCTACACCTGTTATCAATACTTGACTGATGAAGATGTGGAACACTGAACCACCAGATGGATGGCGGTATGGACTTGCATGGCTGACATCTCCATCGATGTATGAATGTGTGTGTGAATGGATTAATGTGAGGCAATTCTTGTTAAGCACTTTGGATAAAAGCGCTATATAAAAATGCAGGCCATTTACATTATATGATGGCTTTGTGTTGATCAGATACCTGTACATCTCCGATTGCAGGGCTTTTCCAAAGGAAATATGCATTTGCAGTGTTTGTTATCCCATCTTAGGCTACCAATGGGTAAATATACGGTACTATAATAAAGACACATTACTCTAATTCCATATTCAGTTTCTTATGAATAACATTTTAATTTATTCCATGATGTAAATTACAATTAGGCAATTAGGCCATTATTCGTTAATTAAGCTTTCATTGCAGTGTAATTTTCTATGTATTATTTTTTAAATAATAGTACTAAATTACTAAAAAGTATCAATTAACAACTTAAAACAGCAATATTTATAAAGTTTTCATGTTCAAGTTCTCATTTCACATACATTACAATGAAATGCTTGTGTCACCAAATAAAAAATAATATCTTAAAAGAACATTACAAATTATTAAAATAATGTCAGGTGGACTTAGAGGTTTTTGCATCTGAACACTTCTACATGTATCAATCATCGCACACGTTAGCTATATAGAAGGAGTGTAGTTTGGGCTTGTTCTGTTAAAAAGCAACAGCCATAACAGGACCAGTAAACACGTTACATGGAGGCAATAGCTCAACATTGCCAATACCTAGAGCCTGGCATAAGTAGAGGACCCTCAATCCTGGAGTCCTGGGTCTGGAGAAACCGTGCTCCACACATACTGTCTGTCTCGTCTAAAGGCAAAGAAAACCCCTATTTGCCACATGCTGTAATTTCCAATGAGTTCACCCACAGCTGGTCAGGGAGAAAGAGGGGGGGGGGGGGGAGAGTTCAGGGGGCAATTTTAATTGGACAGGGGGAGGCAGGAAGAGAGGAAGTGAGTAAATGTAAAGGGGTCTTTGAGGACATGAGAATCTGACTTCCTGACTATGAAAGACACATTAGACTAGCACATACAGTACGTATACAGGCACACGCGCCAACATCTGGCAAAGGCATTGGACCCCTACGGGCATGCCATCACGCCAAAGCTAAGAGATGAATGTCCCTGAGTTGGGCCTAAGTCAAATGCAACACACGCACACAACTACATTAAATAGTTAGCCAAACACACCCATGCCTGTTAGGATATTCATCCATTGGCGCGCACACATACACACACATACACACACATACACACTGTTTTTGCAAGTTGGCAAAGTTGAAATCAGGTTTGGTTGTTCCTGCATCTAGGTTTTCCCTTCATATGGCACGGTTCGCTCTCCCGTTGGCAGCTCCATCTATCTGCTGTACAAACACTGCGCTGAAAAGCCATCCATCACCTCCGGCCCCCATTCCCGTTCCTTCCTGTAGTTATGATTGGAGCGAAGCAGGGAATTTAGGAGAGAGAGGGGCGGAAGGCATGTTGGGTTTAATTTTTAAAGATCCACAGACTAAATTTTCCCTCAGCATGAGAAAGTTATGGTATGGAGGATTGAGACAGATATATAAGGACTATGAGAATGTGTGAAGGCTAGGATGTTTGATGAAAATTATTAATTTCTAACACAATTAAAATACTGTGCATTTTCCAGCTACCGTGAGTTATCTTTGTAAGAACATGCTGATTCTGCAAGCTCACGACCAGAGCAATGTGACTTCACCTTTTGGCATACACGCCCCTTTTTGAGGGCAAACCAAGCATAAAAGCCTGGGGGTGATTGTCACCCGTCATAAAAGTTACTTGTGCCATAAAAACAAAAACCACACCCACACATCGGTTCTCCTTGCTACCAAGTAGGAAATGGGATGGTAAAATCAATCAGCGGTTAGCTGAAGTGTTTACCAAGATGATGACATCAGGGTAAGTCATGCCTTTCAGTTTCCATTGGGGCTCTGACTGATTTTATCCATACTAATTGGGTGATATAAAGGTAGGTAGTCCAATTGTATGGAAGTTTGACTGAAATGTATTAACACTTTATGACAAACATTTTTTTAATTGAGGGTTCCAGACAGATTTCTTGAGGCGAAATATAAATTGAGCATCCAAGATTAAGATGGTTGACAAGGCTATAACCAAACCTGTAGTAGTGCAAGCACCACTGCAGTACACATGACATAGGGGAGGGAAAAACAAATCCTTCTAAATGTTTGAAATTATTTTTGTTTTTTCCTGGGGTCATATTTACAAGTTTGGCTTTGCTGCAGGAATCAGTCTGGAGAGCTTGACATCGTTGAGCTTGAAAGGACAACTATTGTCCTGACCATCAGCGTACTTAAAGCTACAGGTATGGTTTAGGTGTGCTGAAAGTGAAAGCGATTTGAAAACAACAATGGTTGTTCCTAAAGTGGTTAATGATGTTGCAATAGCATCAGTTTTTTTTTTATTATTATAAGAGAAAATAACAACACTAATGGTAAATGGACTGCATTTATATAGAACTTTTTCTAACCTTCCGACCATTAAAAGTGCTTGCTTTCAAACTGTTGCTATATTTTGTCATTAAATGTTGTTTTTATGTTTTTATTTTTAAAGTCAGATATAGAAAGGTGTGTGTGCCAACGTGGTAGGTCATTATGGTGTCTTGTGAGTGTATAATCCCGGACATTTTGGCCCTTGGCTTGGCATACATGACATATTTTGTCCTTTGTGGAAAATTATTTTGGGGAACCCTAGCCTAATCATATTTTTTTAACCCCCCCCCCCCCCCCCTTTAAAGTTCAGTGCGCAGGTCCATACACAAGCACTGTGAGTCAGCAAAAGCTATTAATCCATGAATAAGCAACATGAATAAAGCTAATTTTAAAAACAGCGATTCAGTTCCTCATCCATCACAACCCGTCTGATTGACAGTGATTAAGTATGAAACGCCTGCCACTGTGGCTGCCAGCACCAAACTCTGGGTGAAATTGAAAGATCTATTTTATAGCTGGGCTCTGGATGAGGAATAGTCTGCGATGTTTTCTCATTGGGGCTGTCAACCTGGCATGACCCAGAGGCTAAGCAGCAAACGTATTCAGCATGGCATCCCAAGCCTGAGGCTGCAGCCTTAACCAACACTGACCCGGGTTGCTGTCAGACATTGAGAGCAACACAGCGACACTAGCTTAAGGAAATCAGTTCCAAAATACTGTAAATGCACAGCAAAATGCATGTTTCTCACAATAGATATTCAGGACAGTACTCTTTGCTTTAGCACACATTGGTATATTGCAATGTACTCCAATTTTCTTCAAATGGCAAAGACTATTTACAATTTCCTCGTAAATATTTGGATAGGATTTTATCATACAGGCTTGAGAACTCCTTAATTGTAGATATATAACAACCTTAACATCTCTCATCAGGTCACATTGTAATATGTATAATGCTAACATGCACTTATCTACAATGTCAAACTTGTACTAACATGGGAAATATATTGAGGGAGTCACCCCAAGCAATGGTATAATACAAGTGAAAAATCAAAGTGGCCTTGGGCTGGACTATGTCAGAAAGCTCCACAGAAAAAAGGAAAAAATAAATGTTAAAATAAAAATGTAAAAAGAAGCTAAATCTTTTCTTCAGCATGTCTTAATGACAACAGAATCATCGCTAGTCAATGACGTAACTGAAGGAGAAAATGTCTTATAGTATTTTGAATTATCATACAGGCTGTATTTGCCTAATAAGACATGGTTGCTATATCGCATTCACCACAATCAGTTCCTATTGTTAACAGAAAGAGAGTCAAAGGGGACAGCTGCCAAACCATATCGTCTCCGTGGCTCAAATGTAAGCATCGTGTAAAGCACAATCAGATGGATGTCTTGAAGACAAGAGGCCGCCAGACAGAGTTACTTCTGAAAACCATTCCCCTGTAAAATCCCTGTGGACCTTGACGTTTTCACAGACACCACATACTCTATGGTATATGTCTGTCTGTGTGTGTGTGTGCGTGCGTGCGTGTGTGTCTGGTGGGGCAGTGTATTTATGTGTGCTTCGGTGGGTCGGCAAGTGTGTGCATGCATGCATTCATCCGTGCATGTATATGTGAATAAAGATTGTGGGTCACACGGCTGCTTTCCCCGGCATACACACCATATAGATCCTCTCAGCCCCATGCCTCCTCTCTCTATTTCACTCATCTAACCCTCTTCTCTCTCTCTCCATGCTTTCTTGACAGACAGGCCTGCTGACAGATATGATTAGACTCTTCTGGGTTTTGTGTTTTCAGAGCGCAAGACAACTTTGTGGTTTGCATCTCTTGAAGGTGACCTACAGTACAACAAAAGGAAAAGTGATAAATCACTGGCTTTAATGTTTCTTATGTGTCTCCGTCTATCTACCTCTATTGTTCCTATTCTAACCCTGCACTCACACCGCCAGCGATTTTGTAGCTTGTTGTAGCCAGGTCGCTTTGTAGCCGTCGCTCAAGGAGGTACAGTACGTTGCATGTGTTTGCCTTGTTAGCATGGGCTAACAAACTCATGAACAATCTACATAAACTAGGTAAACACGGGGGGTAATTTCAAGCTCAGAATATCCAGTCTAAACTATAATAGCTACGCTTAAATAAACATGATCTTAAAGCTTAAGGCTTAATGCGTTCCACCAATTAACTTGGTGCTTATTCAAGCCAGGCTCAGAAAAGTGAGTATTATGCATTTGCACAAGGTACTGTAGTTCAAAAGCCCTGATTAGATTGATCACTGGCAATATGTCACAAAAAGACAGAATGGTCTTTTCCACCTACCAAGCAGGATATATTAGCAATAGCGTGACAGAAGAAGCAACACAGTTGTGATATAAGGCAAAGAAGAGATTGCGCTAAACCCCACCCCTTTTCCCAGTGTGCCTTTGTCGTCAATGTAGTTATGTGTTTTTCACTTTTTCACTTTAATGTTGGTATTGTTAGTTCCAGTGTGTCTGGGTACAGTAAAGTTATTTCTTTTTTTTTTTACAATAATTGTTTTAGGGCACCTTTACACAATTACCTTCCATGAAGGCATAGTTTTTAAATTAATTTTGGTGAAAACATTAGCATTAGTTCTCACATGGTTTTTCCTACACACTATAGATTAATACATTTCAATCTCAATCTCATTAAATCTCAATAAATCATCTCAATAAGTTTTAATATTGTGGAAAAGTGGGGAAAATAATTCAAATGACAAAGTGAAACTCATATATATAATGGACATGTCAGCCTTCTGAAAAGCATGTTCATGTAGAAGCACTTAGTATTTGGTTGGGGCTCCGTTTGCATGAATGACTGCATCTATGCGGCATGGCATAGAGTCAATCAGCCTGTGGCACTTCTGAGGTGTTATGGAAGGTTGCTTTGATTGCAGTCTTCAACCTGTCTGCATTGTTGGGTCTTGTGTCTCTCATCTTCCTCTTGACAATACCCCATACCTTTTCTATGGAGTTCGGGTCAGGTGAGTTTGCTGGCCAATCAAGCACTTTAAACCCATGGTCATTTAACCAGGTACTGGCACCTTTTGACAGTGTGGGCAGGTGCCACGTCCTCCTGGCCAATTTACATTGTCATGTATATTGTATATTATAATGTATATTTAGATGTATATCATTAGATGTATATCATTTAGCAGAAGTGATTAGGCTCTCTATAATATAATTTGAACAGCTCTTATCATGGCTGCCACTTAGATACTTCCGGGGCATTCACTGTGTTAGCAAGACTATTCAGATGTAGCTCTACTCTCTGATTGTTTAGTCGTGACAACACGTCACTGAAAATTTGAATAAAGTTTGATGTTGGTCAACATTCCCAGTCGCCGGCCGCAAGTAATGTAGCTGGCCACTTTGTCACTCACTGTCACCCATAGTCATACACCGCTCATTGAAATCAATGAAGGTTTGTCGCTTTGTAGCTGGCGGTGTGAGTGCAGGGTTAGTCTCTACTGCAACATAATGCAGCATGTGTGTGTGTGTGTGTGTGCACGCAAGCGTGGTATTAGATTATGTTATTTGCAGTACATAAACTCACGTAATGTGTACTATGATATGGACATCAGGTGCACATCACATGAAACAATCTAATGCACACATGCAGAACATATCAAATAATGCATTAATAAGGAGAACGGCAAACCAAGCTGAAATTTGTTTTCCTAATGAGAAAGCTGATACTGAGAAGTCCAACATGTGACCAAGAAATGTGTTTTAGAGCTTTCCAGATGGAATAAAATACAGTTTTGAGAAACTGTCCATAAAAGCACAGCAAAACCAAATGTCAAAGTCAAGAAAATGAATTGTAAATTGCGTAACTAACCAAGCTAAAAACGATCTGTTTCAAACTAACATACTGTATAATACCAACCAACAAAACCAATTCCTGCCAGGTCAAAAAAAGTTTAAGAAAACCACAAATGGCTAATTATGAATGACATAGCATACAACACACTATCAATGCATGTGAATGTCATTTAGAACATTTTGAAAATTGGTGAATAAGAAGTACATGTAATCCATATTGACAATGACAAACAACAATTGATTTGGCACTGTGGCAGCTCAACAATCCAAAATGGCTACCTGGTTTCTCAGGCCTCAACTGAAAGTCACAAGGCTAAAGAAAAGTGATAGATATGCTCCCACTTAGAGAACGAGAATAGACACTGTGTTCAAAACACACAAGCTGTCTATGAGTGACATGTATATCCATGAAAAGCACTTCTATATAGCCACGTAATCGGTATTGCACAGAATGTCTCTCATAATGTATCACCTACTGTAAATGATAATTCAGTTACTGAAATGGAAAGTGATTATCATCAACAGACGTCAGCATACATAAAAATAAAGTACAACGTCCACCTGAACAGTATCTACAAATGTGTACATGCTCATATGGGCACATTGCACACCCCTCTTTGACCACATGCACACACACAGATAACAAATCCACTCTCAAACTCCTGCAATCCCACACATACACACATAGTGAAATCCATCAGGGCCCATCGACGGGATGAGACTAGGCAGAGTATCTGGCGCTCCCATTTGGGTAGTAGTGGAGGAATGTCAAGCTAAATAAACACAGGCGAACTGAAGCAGTCCTCACAGCTCGACTCCATTCCCTCCATTCCCTGGAAGTGTTGGGCGGTGGGCCGCTCAAAAGTCCCTTACACTGAACAGCACTTCTCACACAAACAGATGCGGATATCTTTCTACCATGTACATGTACGAAACACAGGTACCAGGATACACATACATGGGTGTGTGGGGAGAAACACAAGCTGGCTGAGAATGTGCATGAAGCATTCTCTCACACGTCAGGGTACCAAAATAAAGGTGCTTAAGTGATGATGTATAATGTGTATGGAGGCAAGATACAAACCGAAGTATAACAGACTTATGGAGGCAAGATACAAACTGAAGTATAACAGGCTTATGGAGGCAAGATACAAACCGAAGTATAACAGGCTTATGGAGGAAAGATACAAACTGAAGTATAACAGGCTTATGGAGGCAAGATACAAACCAAAGTATAACAGACTTATGGAGGCAAGATACAAACTGAAGTATAACAGACTTATGGAGGCAAGATACAAACCAAAGTATAACAGACTTATGGAGGCAAGATACAAACTGAAGTATAACAGGCTTATGGAGGCAAGATACAAACTGAAGTATAACAGGCTTATGAAGGCAAGATACAAACCGAAGTATAACAGACTTATGGAGGTAAGATACAAACCGAAGTATAACAGACTATCTTGCACATGCATGCATTCAACTAAAAGCCAAGATTAACAAAGGAACACAACGTCACGTTCAAGTGGACCACCAGACATTGTACAAGTTCTCACTTTTACAAATATACAATAGAGAAAACTTAAATATACAGAACACACAACTGTAGAACTTGCATTGCACAGAGGGGAAAACTATGGCCAGTTTCCAACTAAAACAAGGGCAAACAGACCTCTCTGAAAGACAGCCATATTGGATTGTAATAGAGGGAAAGTGTAAGAAACAAAGAAAATATCAACTAGGTTTGTGATACATTAGAAAAAGAAGAAAAAAAAATAGAGATTTAATGAATGTGTGTTTAACATATGAGTGTGCGTGCGTGTGTGTGTGTGTGTGTGTGTGTGTCTGGGGGGGGGAACTCTCTCTCCCCTTGCTTTTGCGTTCCGTCTCTCGACCACTGGCATATTTGGGGAAAGTTGTGACTAACTGTCTCAGGGAAAATGTGTAAGAGCTTTGGAAGGGAGCAGGAGGAAAATTAGATGCACGACGTGGCTCTTATTTCACGGCAAGACGAATGGTATTATGTCATGCGTCTCAGTACTTGACTATTGTTTCCACAGCAAAGCACACAGGCTCCAACAGAGTATTAACGCTCTGCTGGCTTCTAAAGGTCACGGAGAGGAGAGAAGAGGAGCTTAATACTCAGAGACAAGATACCAACCTCTCTGAATTAAGACTTCACCTACAGCGAGGTTCCGACACATCTCCATGGTGCTAAGCATGCATGGGTTGTGGTGCAAACACCCTTGAAGCCCACTTCGAGGATGCCTGGAATGAATAGATAAGCCAAAGTGAGTCAGCTATAAGTGAAATATGGATACACTTGACATGTAACCTGAGCTAAGAGCCCTCTAGCTGGGTTTCTCCCCTGCCTGTGTTCAGCAAGTGAGCGGGAGAATCCTAATGAAGTTGTACTTGCCTCAATCAATACAGCTC
>JAODTR010063738.1:0-16546 GCA_025399935.1 Amblyopsis rosae
GCTCCACCACAGGGCTCACTTCCTCCCGGTGTAGCTCCACCACAGGGCTCACTTCCTCCCGGTGTAGCTCCACCACATAGTTCACTTCCTCCCGGTGTAGCTCCACCACAGGGCTCACTTCCTCCCGGTGTAGCTCCACCACAGGGCTCACTTCCTCCTTGTGTAGCTCCACCACAGGG
Source organism: Amblyopsis rosae (assembly GCA_025399935.1). Classification (NCBI taxonomy): domain Eukaryota; kingdom Metazoa; phylum Chordata; class Actinopteri; order Percopsiformes; family Amblyopsidae; genus Amblyopsis; species Amblyopsis rosae. The sequence continues at coordinate 180 of JAODTR010063738.1, forward strand.
CTCACTTCCTCCCGGTGTAGCTCCACCACAGGGCTCACTTCCTCCCGGTGTAGCTCCACCACAGAGCTCACTTCCTCCCGGTGTAGCTCCACCACAGGGCCCAACCCCTCATTCTGCATCTGCATATTTCCCTGTACATCTGTATTAACATCTATTTCAAAAGCTTGTGTTTTCCTGAGTGTGTCAATCTCTGATCTCATATCTCCACTGTGGAGACCAGACAAGTCCTCGTTTTGAGTGTAGCCCTTGTAAGGGGAGAAGGGTCCCTCATCTGGAGAAGGTTCGTGCTCCAGTGTATTTCTCGCTGTTGCATGACCGTCCTGGTCTTCCCGGTTTTCAGGTTCAACAGCCACTATGTCAGTTTTATCTAACCACGTTTCACTTATCTTTATGTCCATCTCTACAGCTTTTCCCTTAGGAACAAGTAGGATTAATTCCTCACCCACATTCACTTTATTATTAACAAAAGGATTGGCATCACCTGCAAATGTTTTAACTTTGTCTCCTTCAGCTTGCAGCTTTGATTCATCTGTTTCAGACAAAACAGTTACAGACTCCGATTTTGGAAAGTGAATAGCTTCAAGGACTTCAGGCAGTTTCTCACCTGAATAAGGCGTTTCTTCCTCTGGAATTATATCATTTGGTAGAATCACTATTAAGTCTTCTGTCTCTACAGTCTTTTCTGCCTCCAGTGTTTCCCCTTCCTTTGTGGCTATTGTATTAACATCTGATGAATTATTGACATCCTGGAGAGCAATATGAACTTTGGTTTGTATCCCTGCTTTATCCAGTACTTTATCCACAACCTCTACAAAGGCTTGTACTGCAGGTTCACCTTCAGAAGAAAACTCAAACGTTGCCGCTTTTTCAGTAAGAATTGCTGATTCACCTTCTAGCACTACAGTTGATTTGGTTATTTCAGTCAAGGGTTTGATATCAGTCTCTTTAATTTCAGCTGAGGGCTCTAAAATAGCTGCTATGATTTCGTTTACTTTACCTTCCTCCTTAACAGAGTCTGCCATTTGAATGTCAAGAACTGCCTGAGTAACCTCATCTACATGAGCTGGAGCCTGCACTCCATCTCTAAAATCTGTCTGGGCCACTGGTTTAATTATATCCTCAGTAACAACTTCTGATATGTTTGCTTCTTGACTTTGACAGTGCTGTCGTGTTGCTGTATTTGTTCTTTGCTGCTCCTTCATACTGTCTGCCATATTAGATTTATCTTGGCTGCTCATAGCAGTCCCACATTTATCTGTCTGTACCTCCTGTGCCTCCCGGACTTCTGGCATGTCCTGTGTTAACTTGTCTTTTTGAAATGCTTCCTCGGTCACCACAGCAGGTTTACTCTCCCTCTTATTCTCTTCTGTTTCTACCCTTTCTTCTTTCTCCTCCTTCATGTACACTGGTAACTGTACATTTCCACTGGTCTTTGAGGGGCTTTCCTCCTCTGTCTTCACAAGCTCTCGCTTCACCTGTTCCTCCCCTGCCACATTTGATAAACATCCCGTCAAATCAAAGTCGCTCTGGGGCCACAGCATCCTGCCCTGCCCCCTATCCTCCTCCTCCTCCTCTGCCTTGATCTCCACAGCTGGACTGTCAACCTTCAGAGTGAACTTCTCCAGGTATCCGTCTGCCTCATCTGAATCTGACAGTCGTCTCTTGAACGTCCTCTCAGGTTCCGCCCTCCCTGCCTCAGAGTGCTCCTCGTCACTCTTCCGGCTCTCCCCGAGCACGTCCTCGTACAGGTCCGAGTACATGAAGGACATGGCGGTGGGCTCCTCCAGCAGGATGAGGTCAATGATCTTTGGGGGTCCGGTGGGGAGGAAGATAGGGGTGAGGGTCGTCTCCTCTTTGTCAAATAGTGCAGAGCCACTGTCCTTCAACGATCTCTGGCTCTCTCTTCTCATTCTCAACCTCGCTTTCTCTTCACATTCCCTCCGCTGCAACGCATCGTCGGGAGGCCCGTGGACCCCTGCTCCGTAGAAAACCTCATCCAGGTGTTCTTCAAGTATGTCCACGTCTGTTACAAAGACAAAGGACTCTTCAGAGGCAGAGGGTCTGTCTGTGGCCATCTCCCCCCCAGGTATGTCGCCTTCTGTTTGAGGCTTTGCAGCCGGCTCTTCACTCTCCTCCTGTGGCTCCAGAGCCTGTTCACCAGACGCCCCCTCATCCAGCAGGGTGAATTGCTCAAAGTAATCCATGTCACTGGTGTCTTTCTGAGCATGTGTGTCCATAACTACGTCTGCTGGCAGCTTCTCAGTGTGATCAGAGTCCTGTGGAGAGAATACAAACCTTAAATACATGAGATACATTGAGATGTAACACATTCACATTCCGACGGACAAATTTTATTCACACAAGTTCACTTCCACAGCAGATATACAGCTCATTCAATATTATTATATAATTGATGTCATTCACATAATCAACACATACCTCCAAAGCTTCCTCCGGCATCGTCCCTGGCAGAGCGTGATCCTGTGCCCGGATTCTGGATCGTATCCCGGGAGTCTGGTCAAGATAAGACAGGTTATCCTCTAGCTCCGTGCTCTCCTCTTCATCCACAGTGGGCAGCTTGGACGGAACTCTGATGTTGAGGATCTCATAACCCTCTGAAATCAAACTAAACAGCTGCTGATCTTTGTTTTTGATCTCGTCCAAGTCGGGCCCTGGTTCCGTCTTCTCTGGTTTAACATTAGGAATGGAAACCTCGGCCATCTCAAGTCTCTCCTCTCCCAGGGCTGAACCTGGTCGTGAACCACTAGACCTCCTAAGCCTGTCCGACAGCCGGCTAATCCTTCCGCCAGACCGAATCCTCCTGCGGACTATGTTCTCCTCATCAAACACAATGGTAATCTTGCCCTGAGAGCCAGAGCCCTCCATGCTGTAGGCCTCGGAGACGGAGCTGGTCTCAGAAGTCCAAGGAGTGGAGCAGCGGCTTGACGCAGTCTCCCAAACAATGCCGCTGTCCTCACTCTGGACAGTTACCATGGAAAATGATGGATCCACCATCAGGCACTGCAGTTTGGGCTTCACTGACTGGTCCTGCACCACGTCCCGCAGACTGGAGTATTACAGTTAGAAAGGCCAAGTTAATAGCTCGACGCGAACATGTCCTGTAGCTTCAGACGGTTCTCAACATGATTACATGAGAAGTGTATATCTGTAAGTATTAGCAGAGTCTGGTTGTTAGTGTCTGAAAGTGTGAATAATGAGGTGATAAGTAATCTCTAACATGCTCAGAGCTATGCTTCTAGTTATGTATACAACGTGGGCTCAGCAAAGTTCAAATTGAATGATGCCCCCAAAACGTCATACATGTAATATTAGAGACGAGATGCCTATCCCGTCAGCAATATAATACCACGTACAAACAACTTGTTTGTATCATGGTATAAATCCCATTAATTATACTATAAGTAAAATACTGGTAACAAAGCCACAAGGTTTAATGTTTTAACATGTGTCAAATTAAATTGTATGGACCAGTAAAAAGAAAACAGATGGTTTTTCTATCTGGATTTGTGTTAAATTTGTCTCTGACAAAAGCATTGGTTTCAAAAAAAGAAAAAAGCCAACATAAATACCATTTTAGATCACCAAACACATTACAGGGAAAGCAAACACACTTCCTTAAATAAAAAAAATCTATTACTAAGGTGAATCTACACTCTAGCTCCATGTCAGTATACTGTAAATCAAGATAAAGCACCTGTTTCTTAGATCTTCCACCTCGTCCTCGTCATCTTGGCCAATAGCCTCTGGAGAATCATACTGAAACTCTTGTAACTCCCCAGAGTCCAGACTCTCACATTCCGCCATCTTGGTTAAAGTCGTTATTTCCCCAGGTGAATCTACTGTTCCTTTAGTTTCCAGGCACTGAATTGGAGGTTAGGATATGCCTGTTTAGTTCATTCCAAGTTGGGAGGTGTTCTTTTGACTCAGCTAGCGCCATAAATAGAATGAATGGAGAGCAAGTGTGGTAGAGAGGGAGTTACAGTATGGAGAGAGGGGTGTGAGTACCTAATCATGAGTTTGTGGGAATAGTTGGTTTATGGTGGATTACAAATAGGTTGTATTTATCTAGGGAACTCACAGACCTGTGGCCGCGATGAAAGCCAAGGAGCAAATGGGGCAATGTGGCTTTAAAACGAGAATCCCCTCTGCTAAGTTAAATATAGGTCATGTCCTGAAATATAGCCCCTACTCATGGTGGGCAACACTGAACAGAGACAGATGGGAGATATTCACATAGCCTACACGGTCTGTCATATATATATATATATATATATATATACACACACACACACACACACACACAATTATTTTAGTTATTAGTTATTTCTTTCTATGATATATAAAGAATAAAGAAACATAGCTTTTGTGTTAGCAGAGTGCCTGCCGACACAAATGTTGAAATCTGACAATCCAATCAAATAAATATTTACTCTGTCAAACTTACACTTAACATATTTGTAAACTTGCTGACTGGAAAGTATATTCAAACAATATTCAGCAATTTAATATTTTAAATAAGACATTGATAAGGATAGTACAAAATCTTGAACAAATAAATAATATCTACCAAATATTAACCAAAATATGAATAACACCTGCGGCCCAAGTGTCATGGACCTCTTCAACTCAATGTAGTCATTGAATTAATTACAAATAACATTCAACATCTGCACAAATAACGTCAAACTGTCAAGCATAGCACTAAATTGCACATGTCAAGTTTAGAGTCTGGCTCAGAAATCTTGATGCCATCAATAATTCAGTTCTTTATGAATAAACAATGTATTCCTGTTGATACACGTTTGCCTGACTGACATTAGGACAGGTATTTTAAACGATCATATGTGCACATTCTTAGAATGTTTTGTGTTCAGGGAAGCGTAACGATTGAGGACACAACTGTCTGTGAAATACCTTTGTAACAGGCTTCTAATTTACAATTAGAATCAGATTTGGTTTCAGTTTGGTTTAAAAAAGAAACGTTTTAAATCATGCTACTACAGTACCGCCATTAACAAACAAAACATAAATGGCCATAGCAACAACATGGAGGTTTAAACCTTATAGGTGGGTTAACAATATCAATGTTATATCAGGAAGAAAACCATAGTGGACCTTTGCTGAAGTTGAACCCTTAATTCCCACTCAATTAAACTATTAATCAGATTGCTATAACCACTTATTGGTAGCTTGTGTGATAAACAACACATCTAAAACTGGCTCCCACTCAGCACTGTCAACCAGTTATTGGTTTAGCAGCGTCTGATTGGGATTTTGTAGATGTCCCCCCCCACAACAGCTCTATAATATCATGTTGCCAAAGGAAAACCAAATGTAAAAATGAGGCAGAGGCCCTTGACAGTGACATTGTTCTTAGGATCGGCAGTGCCTGAGAACCGATACACAACAGTACGTCACAGTGGGAATATCCCACTTCATGTGTGGCAGAGGCACATGCAAGCTCCCTTGGCGTGACACTAGTATCTCCAGGGGCAAGGTCTGCCTTGAGGTAGACAGCTCAGGCAGCTCCTAGACCGGCAAGTCTTTCATCTTTGGCACTCTTTGCTAATGGTGTGTCTGACAGGGAGGATAAAGTTGAGGTCCTTCCTCTGTGTCAGGATCAGCAAGGACTGCAGGAACGGTGAGAAATTCAATAAGGTTAAAACGGAAGTTTGGGAGGAGGCGTGATAAGGCTTTCCAACAGGTAAGGTGTACCTCAGCAAACTGAGCTTTAATGGCATCAAACTTCTCCTTCTCGTGCACTGCCCTGGCGACGTTATTTTTCTCAAATGGCTCTGAAAAATAAAGTGTCACTATCACCCGCACACATCTGATTGGATGGACGCCCATGGTCATCTAGTCGAAGGCTTACCCTCGACACAGATGCACTTGTCTCTCCACTCTCGGCAGTTAGTCCTGGGCAGAGCTTTGGCTTCCCGCACGGAGATCACTAGCTCATCCCACCTGCGTAGACAAGCACATAAACAATGAGCGAGAAATCACTGCGTTGCCACCGAAAAGTGCTTTTTTTCCCCAACTAAGCAACCTCTCATTTTAAACCCGGCTTCCTCTTCCTGCTGTTGGAGAGAGACTTAAGGAAGCTTATCACAACATGATGCACAATGAGTGCATGCTTCTGCGGGCGTGAGCATGCTGCTATAACATAAACACCAGGCTTTAGAACATGCCATGTTAGTGCTGTCTGAAGCCAAAGGCTCCACCTGCCCCGTCTCTCAGGCTGGAACATGAGACACACAAAGGCACGGGCGACGGTGAGCAGGGCAACGACTGCAGGAAGACTGGGAGCGGCGTCAAAGAATGTGAGCAGGTGCGCTTGAAGCTCAGCTGCATTCATGCAATATATCCAAACTCTAGTGTCTCTTGTGTCAGACAGGGGAATTACACAGCAAAACAGAACAGCCATTTATTACTCAACCCCTCTGCTCCTGGTTGAATGAAATTCTAGAACGTCATGGCAGGCTCAAATGAAAGCTATGTTATTTCATTTTTCACATATTGTTTTACTCCGAGTAAACGAGATTTGTGTATGTGTATGTATATGTATATATATATATATACATACACATATACATACATATATATATAGATACACATATATATATACACACATATACATACATATATATACACACATATACACACATATACATACATACATACATACATACACACACACACATATATACATACATATATATATATACATATATATATATATATACATATATATATAACATTTAATGCATTTGGCAGACGCTTTTATCCAAAACAACTTACATGTAAGTACATTTGTCATTAGTTGGACAGGTCATACACCAGTAACTGTAAGCAACCTTATTACAAGATTATGTCACATCAATATATAATTAAATCATCCAACAAAGTTCCTAGTGGCCTGAATACAGAAGTGCATAATACTGAAGTGCTATGTACATAAGAGCAGAATAGGATCAACTTCTATAGTAAAATATATTTTAAACCTATTTAATAAACTGTGCATACATTTTTCACAGCTGTTGCATATAGTGGCACACTGTTTGTGACCCCCACCCACTGTACCTGAATACTGTGGCATAGTACTTAAGGAAGCCCAACAGCAGGTCTCCTAGTGAGGACATATTTTGTGAGTTGTAGGGGGGAATGTGTTTGGGTGCCTCTGGAATGGCATCAATCGCCATAGCTTGGTTGAAACACAACTGGGGAGAACACACAGGACAGCGTTTAAAGACACCGGCTACATCTGACCACTAGAGAGAGTAATAAAACTGAACAGTAATTGCTCTCTGAACTCAGGGGACACGTGTGTGGCTCTATTGTATATTACTTATGGATAATTCGTGTCTCAGGTCACACCACCCTGTTGGTATCTACATGTTTGTTTGCTTTACAAGTGTAAACTGAGAACACCTACTGGATAGACTTTCTGTAGAGATGGAAGCACTGGATTATTAAGAGCTGCAAAAGAAACAGAACACACAACAGCTTCTTATAACAAAACACCACAAATCACCATATGTCTTTTCATGGTCAGACTATGTGAACGCAGGTGAGCTAATGTACCAGCTCAGCGGTTTTGTGATGTCAAGCTCTCTCACCATTAACTCCGTTACAGTGAAGGCTAAATTAGCATGTTCCACATCCCACATGAATGGGGGAGTGTGATGGATTACTAGCTAAGTGTTGAAAGCCTGTGCTAGCACAGTGAATGCACTGACTCTGGAGGTAGTGAAGCACCATGAGCGCCAGCGTGTAGCTGCTCAGCGTTCCTTTACTGGCGTCGTTGATGTGGTGGTGACTCGCCCACTTCTTAATCACCAGGATTAATGGCCGCACCCTGGGATCCGCTGGAAGAGCCCAAGCTACAAGTCAGTGGTTTATACAGACACTGTACTCATACAACAATGTATTGCATTGGACATGGATGGGAGATATACAGCACATAATATTATGTAATATAGATCCAACTGGCATTTCTTTGGAGTGGCCATGTATTATTGCTCAGCAAATGACAAGCCTTAATGCCAGATGATGTCTGACCCACCATAGGCATAACTCTTAAGGAGGAATGTGTTTCTGATGCCCACAGTGTTGTTGACATTCAGATCAACTTCCAGACAGCTAAGAGAAGGCAGGGGTGGAGAGAGTTGTTAAATATTATGCATCATGTTATGTTGTGAAGAATTGTCTGCAGGGAACAATATAACATTTCCCTACCTGCTCTTCTCTCTGAATCTAAGGATGGGGACCTTGGCTCTTATCAGCTGTGTCCTCTCGAGGTATGCTATGAAAAGAGAGTACACGTCAATAGGAAATGCATGACGAGAAGTAAAAACGATATCAGTGACATCATGGAGACATGCCAGTGTGTTACATTCAATGGACCCAGGAAGACATTCCATGGGCCTATCGCGGACAAAGATACAGAAGACCCCACAGTGTATCAGGCCCCTCCATCCGCCAACCATCTTTCTGAATGCTCACTATTGTTCTTTCATCACAGCTGTAGGAATACATATTTTCCTATGGCTCCCCCTACTGGGGTTTACACATAAGAACTCAGCACAAGAACAACAGCTAAATTGGAAGCAATATTTTCTGAGATATTAGTGGGTAGAGTGAATAGAGTGTAACGTTTATTGAGAGAGAAAAAAAAACATGAATCCTTAAAAAGGTGGTGCAATAATACTCACACAATGACCTGAACAAATACTGGAGTTTGATGAGTATATTTATGGGGTCAAAGTAGCAATTGTTCTGAAAAACAGAAAAAGGAAAGAGTGTGTGTTGGGTGACTTTGTTGTCCTGACAAAGCTCTAGCCAGTCCAATAAGATGTCATGGATGATCTGTGGGCATTTTTTCAGTCCAACCCCGGAAAACAACACATACCTCAACTAATCAACAACGCTTCAACCAGACAGTTAGATTTATACTGTAGAAAGGTTGGAATAAAGACTTATTAAAAATGTTTGCACTGCTTCAGAAGACAGAACTCTGTGTATTGAGTTCTGACTGCTAGTGTAAATATAGTAAAAATACACTAGGTAACACCGGCCTACTGATTACTTGTTATGATAAAACTTAAAACAATAAACAGAAATACTGTTTGTTTAATAACCATCATTCTGCACCATTATTCATAAGAGTCTTCCATGACACATAACTGGACCCTACTAATGAAATCAATGCAGAGAGAGCTACTGTACTTACAAATCTCTCCAGGACCAGACAAAGATCTGCATCACTAGTCCTACAGCCCAAGCCGTTCATGGAAGACCCAGTCAAGAAGAGCCGTGCCGCTTGGACAAAGCAAAGTGAACAGTTGAAATTGGAAAACTACACCAGTGGTTGTCAGTGGTATGCATCTCAGTGGAATTACATATCTTTTGATATAATTGAATCAACACATCTGAGTGTAGGAGAGGCAACGCATCTTATTTGGAGTGGCTCAAAAAGTTAGGGAACCTCTGGGTTTTACAGTATATTAAAAGGCAGGGTTAGTTTCTCTTGAGAACACTTGCTAACTAAAAACAATACCACCTCACATATTGAAACACATTGTGAATAGAAGCATAGTACTACGGCTTTGTTGAGATCACTTTTTTTTGGAGGATGGAGAAGGGGGTCATGTTGTCAAGCAAATGACCCAGGGGTGTACACAAGCATTTTGAAACACCTACCTGGATAAATACTACATATGTCTCTCTGGAGGCGAGCCCTGCACACCTCCTTCCTGTTCAGATCAGAACCTTGCTGCTGACAGGCCTCAAACACCTCCACCATTTGGCTACTTAACTGCAGACACAAATATGCACAATGAGCAGATGTATGTTTCTTCCATCATTCCCATACACACACCAGTTACATGCTATAGTCATCTGGGCAAACCTTGTCTCTGGCATAGGCCTGCAGAGGGCTGGTGTCTTTTGAGCTATCGGTCACTTGTGCAGGCGGCGAAGGCTGCGGACGGGGGGTGGGGTTGCACTGGGGGCTTTGATAAGTGTATTCAGGACTGGACAAGCGTGTCCTTAATGTCCATGCCACCACTCGCTCAGCAAGGCGTGGGGGAGGAACAGCCTCACAAACATGACTCTCTCGGTGTTGGCGGGACTGGACGTCAAGGCGCTGACGCTTAACACCCTGGGAGCTGTCATTGTCAAACTGCCTCCTAATCACAACACAAGTACATCTAGGCTGTAAACAAGACATTACCAGCATGTAAGGCTACATGTAACATGTAAGGCCAGGTTAGTAAGGCTACCAAATCACATATTCAACAAAATGGTATCTAGTATTATAAGCAATGCCAAAAGAGAATTATAATATCAAGTATAATGATAACTTACTTTCGTCCATTGATCAAAGCTGATCTGCTAGTATCAAGGCTCTGAGAGACTGCGGGTATCGGTTTCCAATCGTAAGGTCTTATGTTAGGGACAATTGGTTGAGGATAAGCATTGTAGCTATAGGTACACACAAGACAACAACAAATGTCAGTTTTCAACATGCTAGCCGTTTTCTTTGGTTGCAATGGCTAACGATCAAACCTAAACTGTACTCCGTTGTACATAACATCCATACATTTGCCAAATTGCCAGAAACAACTTCTTATCGCTGCCAATGACACGTAAATACTGTGACCGTGACGTGGTACACCTGCCTGTTGTTGATATTGAATGGTGCATAAGACAGTCTCTCTTGGTTAGGAAAAGACGCTGGAGGTACTGTAGGGTAGCGCTCGATACTGCGAGGACTGGGGTCGCACGGTTGGAACTCCGTACTCGGATGGCTGCTTCGATACATGCTGAAGCTCTTCACCTTTCAGAATCAGAAGACGATGGAATGACGATGACGAGATATCGTTAATGATAATGTCTAGATAATCGGTCACAATTGACTGAATAACGGCTGGTTAACCTGAAAAGCTTTTTCACAGTGAATGTGCTACCGTAGTAGCCAAAGGTACTGAAAAACATTTTAGCTAACAAACCAGTGTCAGTTTGTGACTTTGTGTAGATAATTCATTATGGAATGTTGAAATTAAATTCCATCACATAAGATACCTCAACTAGTAATATTATTTGATTGAGTATGAATATATATTGTGATTGTTCGATAGTATACCAAACTTACCTGAACGCATGTCAAATGTAAACAAGTGCTAATTCCTCATAACATCTAGCTACTTCCGCTTTAGTGGGTCACGTCGAATAGATAAAAGGGATCGACATTTCCTGTTTTTATTTAAATTAGATTTAAAAACTATTAAACCATTAATGCAGATTACATGTCTTTCCCTTTATTGCCAACGTTGCACCAACGCTAATATCTTCTCGTTGTATAATGTGTTTTCAATATTTTACCATAAAAAATAGCCTAAATAGCCTACATCAATCAATGCCGAGGCGATAAGGGTCACGATAGGCTGTGTTTTGCACAGTAGTTGATTAGCTGTTACTGAGATATATTAAATGAGTTAAAGCGCCCCCACCCCCTTCACGTAAAAAGGCCTTTGCTATTATCAGTTTTACATTTTTATTGTTTTATTGTTTTATTGTTTAATTATTATTTTTTTTTGTCTCAGCTAACAAAGTTCTAAGATAATGACAAATTATCAAATTACTTAAATCCCCAACAAAATCCCTGATGTCGGCTCATCTACCACGCGACGTCACTGCGGAGGAAGGTGTCGTGACGTAGCAGTTCAATATTAGGCTAAAACAGTGATTAGGAAGGAGAGAGACGGATGTAGCATGCGTATGTATATGTGCGTGTGTGTGTGTGTGCGTGTGTGTGTGTGTGTGCGCGCGCGTGCGTGCATCGGGGTGGGGGTTCGGCCTTTGGTTCAAGAACTAGCCATGACATTATAGGCTAATGATTCATAATTTGTGGTTTAATAATGTCTGGTCATTATTTTCAAATCGATCCAATTAATCAAACAATACAGTATAGCATATGAAAATTATACAGTTTTTAAAGCCTCGCCTGTTCTGCTGGATTCCAAGAATTAAATTAAATAGCTGAGGATAGGCGAGAGAGGGGGTGTAGCCGCTGATCCTCTCTGGTATGACAGGGGAAGGGAGTGGGTGGGAGAGGGGGAGTGTGTGAGAGAGAGAGAGAGAGAGAGAGAGAGAGAGAGAGAGAGAGAGAGACGAGGGTGGACAGTGATGTGCGGTAACCACTGGCTAAATGAGTGTTGTCTTTTTCAGTCGTGCAGCAGGGTTTATCCACCCATCAAATGGGGATATGTTATTTACTGTGCCGTTCACATCGCCATAGGATTGTGTAGGCAACCGGATCCTCATTAGCGCTGCTCACCACTGAAAGAGCAAAGACCACAAACCTGCCTAAAAGGAACATATGCTACCATGTTCAGAACAGAAGATATCGTACGTTTCATTCATTGACTGCAGAAGGAATGGAGAAGTTGCCACCGTGTTCCTTCAGACTGAGCGACGTTAAAACGAGGGAAGCTGTCATCATCTAGACTAGAAGACAAGATCATACGCCACCAGAAGCGGCGAGCACTGCGTTGCGATAGCCCGACCAAGACAGGCTAAATTGTTTTTAATCAAAGCGAATATCTTTAACGGATCTGTCTATCCAGGTGTTACTTTTCACGTCAACCATAACAATGGGGTAAGTGTCGTTATAATACTGTAGCATATCATACTGACTGAGTTTTGTTTTCCCATCCGCAGCCCATTCGTATTTTGCGGCGACATCACCTAGTGGCTATCATAAAGTAGCATATCCAACGACAGAAATTATGCTTTTACGCTAAAAAGGCAGTGACCAAAAAATGTGGATAAATTGATAGCCTACCTAGGAGGAGGACACATAGTTCAGGTAAGCAATAGCCTACCTGGCTGCCTGAGTGATGGTTGTTGTCTATGGGGAGGGGGCTACTGATGTGACTGATGCTGCCGTCGTGTAAGCGCAGTTCTGCTGTGCCTCACTGACTGCTCAAGATTACATTCCATTAACAATTCTGTCATGTCACAAAGGCAATGTGATCTGCTTAAAAATATATAGTCTACAAATAGGCCTTGCAAATACTAGCCACATTGTCGGATCAGTGGATGTTCAGTTAGAGAAAAAGGCCAGCCGAGGATGCACACTAATCTTCAAAGACAGTGGGCCTGTGACAGGCTATGACAACCACTAAATAGTAGGCACACACACCTCCCACAACATAACCTGCGAGCGTAAATAATAAATAATATATATATTTATATTTATTTATTTATGTATTTGATAATTTGAGCGCAAGATTCGCTTCTTATAGACTATGACACAGTGGTCTATTTTCCCTGTGGAGCCTGTCCTCAGCTGTCCCACCAGTTGTGATTAATTACACAGTGGGGGGTTAACGACGCAAATTGCGCGACGTAAATGTTTCAGCCAAACTCGAGCTTGCGTTGTCATTGACTATGCAGGCCTACTGTACACTCTAGAGACGTACAGACGTGAGGCTGCATGCATAGGTACCCACTCCAAGTGTGTGGGCAGATCATCATGCCGCGCTCCTCCACTCTGCCTCTCAGACTCAGCAGCATCGACTCACTGGCTCTGCTCGTTTTTGCTGGTGGCGAAGTTGATGTTATGCAACTGATTTAACCATGATTCAGGAGCTTGCACCAGGCATTATTGTGATCAAATATAGAATGTGCAACAACAAATGTACCTTATGTGTTGTGCTCAGCATGATGTACATTTATGATGCTTGAATATCTCACTCAAATAGTACAAGCAGTGAAATCTGTTGTCTATAGTTGTATAAGCACAACTTGGCTCAATACCAGGCCATTTACAGCTCTTATGCTAATAGAACAGAGAGAGAACATTATTGTTACACAAGAACATAGGCTAGATGCCTATCAACACACTCCCTAGGGAAGCCTCACTCCTTTAACTAATACAATCATTGCAGAGGTAGGGTGCATTTGTGTATCTGTTTTTTATAGAGAGAGAGAGAGAGAGAGAGAGAGAGAGAGAGAGAGAGAGAGAGAGAGAGAGAGAGTCCAAATAGATGGGGCAGCAGAGCTCTCTCGTTGAAAACCTCTCTACCTTAAATACGATCCTCTTGCCTTTAAGCTTCACTCTGTTAAATTAATGATCAGCTCTGGAGACAAGGACAACTCCCAGAGAAAGAGAAGAGGGAGAGACAGACAGACAGAGAGAGAGAGAGAGAGAGAGAGAGATAGAGGTGGCGGGAAAGGAGGGGATCTAGAGGTTGAAAGAGAAAGTCAGTGCTCGGGAGATTGACTGCATTGTTCTATCTTGCTTTGCATTCAGCAGCTGCAGCGCGCGAGGAGCAACTGTAAACTCATAGGGGAGGAGGAAGGGGCACACTCACATGGAAAATGAAGCGCACCCTTTTGCATTGTAACACTAGGCCTCCATGTGAAGTGGTTTGGCCAATTCCCAGACTCAGATCGTTTTTTTCCCTCCCCTTCACATATAACCACTCACTGAGCACTGGGCCCACAGGCAACACCTGTTGTCGCTCCTGCAAGAGCAGATATGTGTATGCGTGCGTGTGTGTGTTTATGTGTGTGCGTGTGTAGGACACATATGTGCAGCCTCAAATGGTTGGATAGAAATCCCCAAAAGACTCTCTTGCCTTCTAGCTTCTAAAAAGAGAAGGCCTCTACACTATTCTCACAGTAAATCACCTGTTTTAAATGTGTCTGGCTGCGACGTGCACGCTGCTGTACGGCACGTGTGCTGATAGACAGAACATCATTTGTTATCATGCGTATGGCTTGTATAGCTGTAGGGGATGCTTCTCTGTAATAGGCTATTGTTGTGTCAAGATAAATCCATCCAGCCGTCCATTCTGTAGACAAAAGGTCATCTGGAACAAACACTCAAATATCCCACTTTTTCATTGCAGGTGTACAACATAGATAGACATAGTCATGTTGTCTGTCATATTCTATGAATAGACACGTGCACGCACACACGCACGCACACACACACACACACACACACACACACACACACACACATTGCACCAGCCTGGATGAGTTTGACTCTTATGAAAACTCAGTGTTCAAGTAGAAACCCCCTGTGCTTGTTGTAGAAAGTTCAAGACAATTGGCTCCTTCTGAGTTATTACACTCCAATCATTCCCAGTGCCTACATCATACAACCCCCCGTGTGGGTGTGTGTGTGTGTGTGTGTGTGTGTGTGCTCTGAGTTTAATTTCACACCTGTGTGAATATTGTGCATTCTCCTTCAGCACCTGCTGTAATACACCAGCCCTTCTTGTTCTCATCTTGGTGTGCCCTGGACATTCATCAAAAGCACCTCCTTATCCCTTGCCCTTATAGCTGTGTGTCCTCTCCTTCTGCTTAAGCGTGTGTTTAGTAGTATGTCTACAGCATATGTGTAATCACCTGTCTATTACGCATTCTGCATGTAACCCGCACAGCTAGAGCACTGAAGTTACCTGACAGCAACTTAGCCCCGCCCTCTCCGTGTCTCTTATGCACCCCTGCATCTTTAATACGGCCGTCTTCCCTTCATTCCTCTGTCGTCTGGTGTTCTCCCCTTCCGTGTCAGCGCGCCGACGGGGAGAATGCATTCAGTGGATACAAGAATACGAGGAATAGAATTACATTTGGGCCTAGTATACGGCATATTGGATAGACTAGAATAGAAATGTAACAATATAATAACTTAATAATACAATACGATATACAATCGTCTGACCTGTTCATCTTCATACTGATCATGTTCATGCTGTGCTTCACCTGCTGAAATGTGCGTGTGTACTTTGACATTGCAGTGCAACTTCACACACAGAATGTGTGTTGATGTGCTGCCCTCTCCCCATGCGGTGTGAACGAGCTGGCACTTCAAGTGACTCACAGTCACCCAGTCTGTCGTACATGAGAAAAAGTGATTATGATAATTCCCTTGTTCCTGTGGCACAGTAAATCATCTCCGATTCACTCACCTGCACGTCCCTGCGTCCTGTCTCAAACTTCTTGCCCTCTTCCCTGTCTTTCTTTCTCCCCCAGTCTGGGGCAGTCAGTCACACACAGGAGGGGTGCTCCTGCTGAATATTAATATTCATTTATACAGCTAGCCTTTGATGTCCCCCATCACCCCCCAGTGCAGTGTAAGCACTTCTCTATCTCCTGCTCTGCCAGCGCTGCCGGCAAACCCCCGCTCACCCTATCCTGACGAGTCTGGTGTGTGTGTGTGTGCGTGTGTGCGTGTGTGTGCACGTGCGCGTGTGCACTGAGTTTAAATATCCCATGGAATCCTAACGCTAGTGGGTAACACACACTTTACTGTTAGCCGTCAGTGGGAC
>JAODTR010063749.1:0-16545 GCA_025399935.1 Amblyopsis rosae
TAGTAGCTCGGTGATGACGAGCGCCGAAGTCTGCCCGAGCCACGAGGGGGAGGAGACTCAGAGGGAGCCGTGACACTTCAGTTGGCTGTATAAATGTGAACTTGGATGTGACATATTTGTTTACATACAGATTAACATATTCTTATCTGGCAATTATGTGACATGTGTGAGGCGATGTTGCCGAGTAACGCATAAGTACTGTATCATAACCAATTGCAAATTACAGGGAGTGCAGCAACAAGAAATGTAATGGAATACAGTGTAAAATAGTACATCGTTTATTATGAGTGACAACCCCAACACTGCATATTTTATAGCTGACATTTAGGAAAAATAAGCAGTGGTGATGAATTCAACCTAATGAGCTCAAGAAAGAGTAGGAACCACAGGTGGGCATGGCTCTCACCCCCTACAGATTCCACATACAAAAGCACATGCAAGGCTAACAAGCCTTGTGAGGAACTGTTTGATGGGTTTGATGGGATGACTGACTATATTGAGTTGGTGTGAGGATTGCCTCTGCACAGTGTTAAGCACACAATCTGTGCACACAAGGAACAATGCCCACGGGTGCAGAAAACATGGCTTCCATTTATTAGCAGCCACGCAAATCTCATCACACCAAACCCTTTTTCAAACCATAAAACTATCCCAGAACGGAGCAACCTGGGGGAATTAGCAAAGCATGAGAAACAACCACACCCAAAGCAACATACTGTATACAGAACAGCAACACTGTGTCTGTCTTGTTGTGTGTAGCTGTCATGTAATTGGGTGTGTGTCAGCGCACGGTCAAACAGGATCAATACAAACATGGTTGAGAAGACCGCAGCGCAACACCCTTGCCAGCAGACCTGCTGACCAATAGAATGCTACCAACCTGATGTGTCACATTGGCCTGGTCAGCCATCTGTGCACCAGCCACAACATCATGATCACCATCAGATGAAGGAACAAGAGACTTGCTCTAAGGCATAAAACGGCCCACATAAAGACAAAAATGAAAATCATATTTGTCAAGAGTGCAATAACACTACTTCAAAGGCCACACAGAAAAAGACTAATAGTTGCACACTGGATATTTAGCATACAGTATAATGGACACATATAGGCATGGATTAAATTGGGCCCGAGCCAACCAGAGCCAGGCTCCGGTACATACTGTAGCAGCTGAGCTCCAACACTTTCAGTAGACTAACCGTTACAAATTATGAATTGACAGTTATTAGGCTAGAAAATTGAACATTATTTTCTCAGAGATATCGTTATTAGAAAATGTATTTTGGGCGAGTACGTCTAAAATCTCTGGATACAGACAGGGTCGAGGGGAGATTGGGATTGTCTCGTACAAATATGGGAGGAGACGCGCAAAACTGCGAGCACGTACACAGATTAGTAAAGAGTGACAATGCTATCAGCCAATTAAAATTTACAACCCACCTTCCTGATTGTGTTGTCGAGCGTACGTGTATCAGGCGTTCAGCACGAGTTGCTTATTTGACGTAGAGCTAGTAATGGACAGAGGAGGCAGATACCACCTTCCTCCTAACCTCTCTGTAGGCTAGTTCTCAGTGATACCCCTCTAAATAAAATACAGATGAACAGGAGCTTCAGAACCGCGAGGGAGCACACAATACAACAAACATCATCAGTCATCGGCTAACATGGGAGCGCTACGCTTGAGAGTACTGTGTGAGACGTGGCCAGAGTAGACAACATGGCCGGGGGCACACAGATACAGAGGTCAATGTACTGGACAGTTCTCCAGTGGGTCAGATATCCATAGCTTATCCATAGCTTCCTTGCTGTCTGCAAGTTACAGCACAGAACTTACATTACGCACACACACACACAAGAGAGAAAGAGATAAGCGAGAGCAATACAGGCTGCGTGGATTGGAGGGATCTGCAGCGTACGAGGGACATGTTTTGAGCTGACAAGACAGCGAGCACAAGAACCTCTGAGGCCGGGAGGAAGCAGGGTAGGGGTATCAGGGGGGTCACGGTGGGGTCACAGGGAGGTCAGCTCCACTGAATCCAAATGAGAAAAGCTGCTTCCTGCAAACAGATGGTAAAATCAATTGGGGAATCAGGGATGAAACCACGCCGTGATTCGGAGGGAGCTATTACACAGGCTACCGTGGCGAGCTGAGGGAATTGGAGCAATTTAACACTGTCCCTGTCCTAATTTTCCACTGTAACCTTTAAGAACAGTTGAATCGTTTTGTCTTTATTACCCTTTACATCTCACCCTTGGGCAGTTCTGCTTATTGTTAGATCGCTGGCTGCCATTTATCTCGCTCTTTCTCTCCGTCTCCTCTCCAGCTCGCCCTTCCATTGTCTTTCTGTGCTGAGGTGTGGGCGGTGACTTGTCTCCTCTGGTACCAGCCAGTGATGGGACCTCTAACTGCGTGATTTTCAGTGGCTTGTGCTCAGTCGGAGCGCAAGGGCAGGCGCTGAAGTGCCAAACAGAATCCCACCAAAGGTAGTGGGCCATTTGAATGTGCATGCAGAACATATCGCATTGAAATGGTTCCATGTGACCACGTCTACTTCAACACTCGCATGAATGATAAGAATAACCAGTTTATTTGCCAGAGCCATGTGAGATTCTGCAAGCTATAATGTATACAGTAATGAGCCCGTGGTAAAAACACATTAAACCAAACGGTGGACAGCTCATTTACTATCGCTCGACCACTTTCACGTGAAAATCGTCTTTCTCTCCAGGGCTCTGACCGCCTGACACTGCTCGTGAGCGCGCGTGTGTGTGGTATATCGCTCCTGAGACCCTTCCCATCTCTCCCCCCCCACACACACACACACAATGCCCAGACTGATTACGCCCGTGCTCATCGGGGCTTTGTTGCCGTGGCAGCGTCTCATTATGTAAATACGTCTCCCCGGCGTGAGGGAAAGCAGACGCAGCCGGGATGTTCACTGTTCCACTGTGTGTAGAGCGGTCTCCGGGGGATCAGGTCCTTGCTATATTTAGCCATCGCTTTAACAATGCCTTTTGCCTCCATTCATTCTCATAGCGCCCAAAGCTCAAATACACATCTCTACATATTACACTTGATGCTGCTGAGTGTAAACACATTAGTAGCGGTTGCTGGCATAGGTCGCTGTCTGTCTATTAATGGCTGTCTATTAATCATATTAACGAGCTCGGTTAATTTTTAATCATGTGTACGGATATGTCTATTCTCATTAGCAGCCTAATGTAAATCTCTGTTTGTCCTGTGTCCAACAGACACTTTCCTGCTCTTCCTTGCGTTCTCAGCAGACCATACCTCAACCTCAACCCTAATGAAACATCTGTTTGGGTGAGTGACCCATAGATCAATGTTGCATTAACCTCCATAGTGCAGGTTGCTTTGTGAAGGAGGGAGAGCCCGGTGTATAATAAATGAGCGGTCACTGAAACTGCTTAGCCGGCCCCGGCTCTTTGTGTTAACCTGACACAAACACTGACCGAAACTCACCTTGTATGCAGCCCATGCAGCTACTATACATTACAGGCCAGTCTGACCATGCTTGGGAGACAGAAGACAGAAGACAAACTAGTTTAGAAGGTTTGGAACATTAAACATTATATAATTTTACCCCTGTAAAGCAAGACAACCATCCTCTCCTCCTTCTCCTACAACTATAGCAACAGACAAGCATGTTTCAAAGCCAGCAGGCTCCCTTCTAGTGATTTTTAATGACCGCAATGGCTCATGGCTGTCTGACCTTGCCAGATAACAACCGTAGAGTGACCTCAATCTGGCCTCAATTACTCTTCTAGTGTGACGTAACAGTATGACGGTAGAGCAATGCATGAAAAATGTTCACTGTACCATGGATGTCGATATTTCTCTCAGCCTCTCTGATAAAAGACGGACCAGTCAATGCATTCTAAGTATGCAAATGTGATGACATCTCGTGAAAGACATGTTAAGTCTTCAGTGGAACAAAACTGTGCACTCAAACACACTCTCTCAAACCTCAGGTCAGTTTGCAAGCAAGACTTGTTCCTGCAGAGTCCCTGTGACATGGACACATTAAGTTAAGGACCTTAAGAGGTTAAAGACAAGTGAGTCATTGCTGCCTCTCAATTTATCAGGTGACATCCTAGCTAGCCATAGTACGATGTCTACCAGCATGGCATCTGCTGTAGGCTCACATTGTAGCTCATTATCATTGAGATATGCGAGATTGTCAGTAACCTGGCAGAGGTTTTGTGTCGTGGCTACCTCCTTTTTCTTCGTGTGTTCTGAAAATGGGAGTGTGACATTAAAATACCTCCATGACAGCAGAAGAATTAAGGGCCAGTTAAAGATACAGTATATTCTGCTGATCTCATCCAGATATGCAGAAAACCACACATCCTTCCCTGCATCTTTACAGTGCTAAGGCAAAATTAGGCCAATTTCCATGGTAGACTGGGCTTTGGGATAACAGTGTTCATACTAGAGAACAATAACTGATGTGAATGTATCAACAGTCCATTACTTTAAATAAAATATTACCCATAGATTACTAATTCATATTTTTTGGCCTGGTAGATCAAATAATTGATTGTTTTCAGAGCAGTTTGACATACAATAATGATGGATTGTCTTTAGATGGGATTGAGTACAGCAGTGGATAGCATTCCTGTAATCCAAAATTGAAAATTGACAGATAAACCCACACCTATTTGACAAATAGGTGTCTAATCCCTGCCATTAATTTAATGAGAACACGTGGTAATAAATACCTCATATTCTCATGAGTCATATTCTGAAATGTAGATAGTCACAATAGTCCCTTCACAATTAAACTTATTCAGTACCAGTATTATTACATCGGACATTTAGCAGATACGTTACACCAACAACATATCGAGGGGTGAGAACCAGAGGGGTGTAAATTACATTTCTCCAACTTTACAGATGGGCCAAAACAACATTTACCAACAGTTCATTAATTTCATAAAAATAAACCAACCCATCTGATGATATGAACAAAGCATTACATACAGTTAAAAAAATAAATATTTTGTGATTAGATAAAAATATAAAAAATCCTTACCACATGCTTTCCAAATATACATTTCTCAATAAGGTTTTTAATGAATCATTAAGAATTCACTTGTGTCATTTTGACAGTATATAAAGAGCTCATCAATACCTTTAATTTGATATATACATCTCTGTTTCACCCAAAATGTACTGTAATTTACGCCCCTCTGGTTCTCACCCCTCGATATGCATTTATTAGTATAGTGCAATACCTCATTCATGTCATGAATTAGCACAAGACAGAGAGTGGTGGTAAAAATAAAGAAACAATAGAAGGTACAGCCATCCAGTAAGCAAACTATTGTCATCGGTTCCTTCGCCTGGCAAATGGCAATTGGCAATCAGGGGTAGGCTTTATCTAGTGGCCACTGAAAGGAACCAGTTTACAAAGCCATTCACCTCAGAAGGCATGCAGCTCTTTGGATTACGAGCAGCTGGCTGACTAATGCATCAAAACAGTGAGGTATTTACAGAATTTTTAGAGCAGGACACACTTCTGGCATTGGTGATTTCAGTCAGTACAGCATATCTCATTTAGAATCCAACTATCAGAGGGTCGTTCAAATTGCCAACTATTTGTAAAGATGTTCAAACAGTTTTTGTTGGAACAAAATGATAAAATGTTTAAGTTAAATAAAAAAGTGATCGCCGTGAACATTCGCCTGAGTTGAATACACCTCTGGTCTAAGAAAGACTATTGATGTTTATAATAGCTGCTTTTAATGTTAGGGAACCTATTATAGTATAGTATGTATAGTACTGTAAGTAGCTAAATGGTTTTATTGATGTCTGCTGAACATACAGAAGTAGAGAAACAGCAGGATTCAACACACCGATCACAGGACACGTGTGTAATTGACTACCAGAATATGAGAGACATGTTCTCAACACTATAACCCTCATACACTCCAATCACTGAAACATGGCGTCACATACAGAATGTGTGCAGTATACATAAATGGATCATGGAGAGAAAATGTCCATGTGCCAACATTTGATGTGCATCTAAATGCTGCTATTTTGTTGGCACAACTAGGGAGTAAAACAATACTTTTATAAGCAGCATGTCCTTATACCAGGGAGGTTATAGCATATGTCATGGAAGTGCAGAGATCCTGCTCTTCAGTGTGATTTACCAAAGAACTGTGGTATGTATTGTATAAGGTCCATGGCTAGCCTTGGACTGAATGAATCTGCTAGAGAATATTCAAGGTTTATGCCTTCTGCCCCCCTTGCCTGTAGAGTTTATGCAGACATGAATCCAGTGGCAGACACTCACTACCTCAGGTGGAGGAGAGTCTATAAATTTACTGGGCCGTAAAAGAGTCACATTCTAAAGTTCGGCCCCTATCACTGGGAGAGCATTAACCGAGAATTAATTTTCGTAAGCAAGGCTGTACATTTCAGACTTTTCTTTAGTAGTTACAGGTATAATCAGTGAGGTAAGCTAATACACTGTTTGTCAAAATCAGCAAATATCTACTAGTTGCCTTTTCCGTGGCTGAAAACATAATCTGGTGTTTCTACACAGATATGGAGCTGTAAATTGGAACCAAGCGGGAACCTCCGGTGCTGAGAAGTGAATACAGCGCAGAAGTGCCAAACCCTGCAGTTCATCGAATGGCCACTTGAGGCTGGCTGCAAAAGATAGTGAATACCCATAGACTCCAATGTTAAAATGTCTGACATTAGAGCAAAAATAAACATTTGGTCTTTATAGCTAGTGTTCATGCCAACTGTATGGGGGTGAAATATTGTATAACTCATCAGTTCAAATATATTAGCCATACATGTTTCCCAGGGGGCCTAGAGTGGCGTTTCAGGCAGAATGAGGTACTGTAATGGTGACAGCCAGCACAACGCGGTTTTCAAATATATTTTTAAGTAAAGCGTGGGTGACGTCAAGGAGGGTTTGTCTATTTATATATACAGTCTATAATGGAAACACAAATAAAGTGGTTCAGAAAACACCACACAACAATACCGTAGCCTTTGCAATGTGTTTCCATTGTGTTGGGTGTAGTTTCTGAGGGAGCACCCTATGGCATTGAAGGGAGCGTTTTTTGTTTTGATTGGGTTTAAATATCAACAAGCTTTCTTCAGAATGCCTGGCTATACATTTAACCTACACATGAGTATTGGACATGCTGTCCACAAATATGTGTCTGTCACTCTGGCACCTCCAAAATATCTGGCCAGCTAAACTTCACAGGCACACAGTGAAACTAACGCAAACTGACTCACTGGGGTTGATAGTGGAGCCCTACATTCCTCTCTAGCCATATCTCCTTCCCTCAATCCGTTTCCCCTGCAACCCTTTCCTTCAGGCAAGACAACTGGGCTGCATTGTCCCGCCATGGGATGCACTACACATGAAGCAGTGACGCATGAGGGATTCACAGTATGAAGAAAAATAGAAAGAATTGCTATCTTAAGGGTTCTGCAGTGGTTTAGACCTCTCCACTGTATCTCAAGCACAGTTTTCATACTGGCAAGGTTTGTGATATGATCACAAATATCAGAAATTTATAAGGACTAAATCAGTAGCTAAACAGACAGAAAATGTGTTGTATTGTGATGTAATACTGTGTCACACAAGGAATTTACAAGAAAACAAGTGTACATAACTTGACTTTAAATAAAAGTAGCAAACCTAGTATCCAAAAGTATCCAGTGACAAGATCCATGATATAAACCGAGCCTTTAAAAAAGCAACTGAACTGATCAGGGTGGATGAGTGCATGAGAGATATGAGCATGAGGGTTGGGAGAAGGGGTTAAGGAATGGGCTGGCAAGGGGATGTTGGTGGAAGATTCAGGAAGGGAGCTGCCTACCAGAACCATCCTCCATTACTGTGGATCTGGTGACTAGCAGGTGATTTCGACTTTAATTTATGGACTGGACAGATGCAATCTGTGGAACAGGTGGTTGCCAGTAAGCCTAATGACAGGGCTTGTTCAGAGCACTGCTCTGATACAATTCATGTCTAATATGGAGTTCAGCTGGCAACTCTGCACTCTGGAGAGAACTGGCCATCGGAAATACCGATTGCCAGTTGAGGATTTGCCGTGGACTGGAATACAGTGTGTCCAAGCCATGAGGATACAAAAGAAGCATTTTCTGTAATGCCTTCCTGGCTAAGGTGAAGAAAATGTCATCCTATCTCACTGAAGGTGACTGTTCTTCCTCCGGGCTTGAAAGAATCAACATGCTCCTTTGGAGCATGTTAAGCTCAAGGCTATTATTAGCTCACGGCAATGCCAGCAGCCCCTCTCCACCCAATAGATAAACCTGTTAAAGTAGTCACTGTTGCTATTGTTGGAGGTGTCACCTCCAAACCTGATCAGTTGATGGCAGGGTAGATATAGTACCAGTAGAGCCATTGTTAGTTATCGCTGAAGCCTACAGTACAGACAGACAAATATGGGCAATGTCAAATAAATTAACATGTACTGTAACCATTCAAGGGTGAAGGTAATGTATGTAATCAATCAAAAACATATGTATACATTTTTACAACCACGGTTACATTCAGATTGATACTTTCCTTTGTATGCTGTGTTGTTATTCATTTCACAAAGACTGAATGAGAAACAAACTTAACCAACATTGATTTGGAGCTATCTTCCAAATGTGTGTGTGTGTGTGTGTGTGTGTGTGTGTGTGTGTGTGTGTGTAGGTGTGTGTGAAAGCTTGTACGTGTGCTTGTGCGTCGTGCCTGCATGTGTTTGTTTGAGTTCCAATGTGAATTCTTGCTCACATAATTTTCTCTGGATGCATTAGTTTTAAGGTTTTGCATTCCATGCAAAATATTAAGAAATGTATTACTTTTAAAGTAGACTTGGCTTGGATATTTAATCGCATCTGAAATTATAACAAAATGTATTTAAATATATCATGAATTAATAATTATACAAACTTATATAATATAATATAATAATATAATATAATATAATGTATTTATTTATTTGTGTAGGCTTTAGCATAGATTAAAAAATGTCTACTACATAACCCTAAACCATTTCTTTCAATGTTGCGCTACACAGCATAACAAAGACAGGCTTCAGTTAACGTGGTGGCTCCGTGTGTGAAGAAACGTGTGCATCGGATATTCGGGCGTGTCGAGCAGTTACAAATGCCTGACAGTACTGTCTCCATGGCAATGGGGATGGCCAGTTAACGTCCTGCGCTGCCTTTACTGGGTTACGCAAATAGGTCATCAACCCATGGGAAAACGAAAACTGGATACTCCAAGACTGTACAAAACGGTACCAAACACTTTAAGAGCTGCTGTACAGTATAGGACATGCGGATAGGATGCAAGCAATAAACACAGCGGGGCATTTGATTTCAACAGGATGCCACTGATGTTAACTTCCATCATGTTAAAGCGACAGCACAGATGTTCAAATTGTAGAATGTAGCCTATTTATCACAAACGGTGAATAGCCCATTCTTTCCTACTGCCTTACACTCCCAGAAGGCATTATTGGTTTAATCGATTATCTTAAAAAGCCTAGATTTATGGACAAGAAATGTAGCCTAGACAGACTAGCCTACTATAGTGCAGTCGTGTTAGAATGGCTCATCGTTAGTGAAGAGTATGTTTTCAGGGGTGCGCATGCAGGGAATTAATTGGAACGCGGTCGCTTTAAACCCTGTGGTTTAGGGTTAGCACGCTGAACAAGGCAATGCTCCTCTTACCCTTGGAAGCATCCTTTTCTTCTTTAGGCTTGGCCACTTTTCCACTCATAGATCCCAGTTTGGATGTGTAATTCCCGATTTAGACAAAAATCGAAATCCTGATAATGGCTCACCGTCCTGAATGAAATCCTTATCAATGGAGGCAGGTGCTGAGATAAGGGTTCTGTAATGTAAATAAATTGTATTTACCATCATTATCAAAAAGCCATAGCCTACAGGTCATTTTGATTGAGCAGGCACATGAGATGGTTAACTTAAAATTGTCTGCATTCGTTACATTGGGCTTGTTTCTGTAAGCATGAATACATAGGCCTACATAGCCTTGTCCTACACAAGATCACTTTCACGCCTCACGACAATTAGCCCGTTGAGTACACAAAGACCATTGCTTAACGTGGGAAAAAAAAAGAAAAAAAAGAAAAAGAAAACAAAGACCCATGCTCTTTGGCTCGGTTTATAGGCTAAAATCTTGCAATTAACCTACCTTATCTCCTCCGCGTTTCCTGCTACATCAATGCACATTGATGAAGGAAAAAGCTTCCACCATTAATTCTGTTACGTTGGATACAAAACAAATCTCGACCGCTCTGCTGTGACAAAGGAGCGAAGCAGAAAAGCTGATGAATTGAGCGCTGGTTGTTTTTCTCCACCGCTTTCAGTCGACGTCAAACTAATCAAAACTCATGTGCATCAACATAAAAACGAAATACACACGGATATCTGTGGAAAATGCAGAGTAAAATCTAAATGTAGCCTAATTTGTTATCCAGCGCGAAGCAGGTTTCCTTCTGCGAACCTTGATGAACACTCTGTGATGCGACCTGAATCAACAGGATGAAAGCGGCTAGGCAAGCCACACTAGATCACTGGATGGATGGAACATTGTTTGATTTAAGAACAGCACCACCAATTAAACTTGTATTTAGTTGTTGCTTTCCTGTCCGTAGACTAATTGTAATTAATTAACTAGTTACATGAGATTAGAGGAGCAAATTATTAAATCATCTGATTCTGCTGCATATTGCAGACGATAGCATATAGTCTGTATTGTCCATGCACATTTTATCAGACTACTTGGTATTTTGCTCCAGTTTGTTGTAAGGCATAACATGGGATGTGAGTTAATGCAATAGCAAGGACACTGGCAATCTCCATAATGTTGTAGTCTATAATTATTATTTGGCAACATTATAAAAACTTCGTACCAACACAATTAGTAAACATCAAACAAATGCAGAAAATGAAATTGCGTGTCCTATTTGCCGATTACATTGCTGCAATCACGTCGTAGCAATATATTGAGCAACTCACCTTGGTGAGAGATGGTGAGACAAAACTGTAGGAAAACGTTGTTGTCTATAACAACTTGGCTCAGTTAGGGAACTGCAAATGCCTCACGCAAAAACATTCGCCTCTCTCTTCGTCGAGGTACGTGCACATTTTTTGAAAAAGTTTTATACACTGGCCCCCGCGTTGCTGCAGTCCCTTTATCCTCATGCAGCCTGAATGACAGATGCGCGCTGGATTCCAAACGACGGTCACTCAGCGATTAGAACGAAGGAGAGTTTAACATCGTGCGTAATTCTGCTAGAGAACAGCAATGTTCTGCTGCTCTAATATCTGACCAATCACTTTTACACACCCCCAGTGACAAGGTACCGAAGCATTGTATTGATTTTTTTGAACTTCCAATTCCAACCATTCTCCCGGTCTAGTTAAGTATACCTAACAACAGGTGTAGGTCAATGTCTTATGGGCCAGATCTTCAGAAGTAGGCCAGATCACCATCATGGCATGTAGTGGGTTTAGTCCCACTGACACTGATACGTGTTTGTTTAGTGCAAAACGTGCTATGTTTTTTTAATGTTAAGTTAGCCTAATAAATAAATATGGCATAGCCTAAATAGTGTGTGGCTATATGTATAAAGATGTGGCAATACTGTAAACACATTAAATTGGGCAATTCTTAAGGAAAATATTATTTGTTTTCTTACACCAACATTAGTTTCTTACCTTGAAGATGAACATTACCACGTTTCCAAAAAGATTTCCTTTTTTTTAATTGTATTTGAATTAGTCTGTTCATAAACGGCAAGCCCAGCTGGATCTCTTTTGTGCGTTGTCACATTTGTTGACCCGGCAGGTCTGTGGTGCTCAGTGTTAAAAAAAAGACCCTTAGTTGAGGGTTACAAGATATATACAGTTACTATTTATAGAAGAAACTGGACTCCTTTGAAACTTTCTTGGTGTGCTCAAGTATTCCTGAAATGTCTGTGGTGCAGTCCACCCCCTTCTGTCCCCATCCAGAGTATTATAATCTGCTTTAATCCTTTAATACAGTAAATATAATATATTATATTATATATATATATATATATTTACTGTCAAACACAGTACATTTGATCTTCACCACACCTCCTCACATAATAACTCAGCTCATCACATGACCATTTTAGCAGAAGCATAACCAGAAACTGCTTTTGTCTGAAATTAGACTTGGTTACAAATCCCGGTGCAGCTTCATGTTACAATGTTTGTTTCATTCGCCCTGAAAAATACATATTTCAATCAATCAAATGAATCATCATCACTGTTATCTTTGTGCCATTCAGCCGTAATTCAGCAAATTAAACAAATCGATAAGGTTAGTGCACAACATTCTGCTGAGAAAACAACAAAAAACATGCTGTAAATCTCAAATGAATACATAGTTCTCATTTGTTCTGATACTGTACCTTAAGCATATGCTACACACACAAAAAAGAACAAAAAAACATTTCCAAAACCATCTAAACGCTAAAGGAGTCTACTCACAATATTGAATATCTTAGCCAAGGCACAGTACTATGCATTCCTGTTTATTTTTTTTATAATTAGTGTCTATACAGTGAATACAATCCTAATGTGTTTGGAGTTACTGTAATACAAGTTTACTAAACAGTGTTATTTTCTTATAATTTACTGTTCAATTCTAGCCTTTTTACAGTAATTGAATATTTCCAAAGCGTCAATTAAAATAGCAATTAGTCATTCAAAAAGTAATGTTCTGTTAGCACAGTATTTAAAGAACTATTCAGAGGAAAACAAGTGCTACAACAATGTGACAGCTGACTTCATGACCTGCAAGTCATTTGTTGATGCATTTAGGTAATGGCATGATGCTCAATTCTGAAATGCTGCCTCACTTCCATGACGACAGAGAGAGGAGGAAAGAGATACTGAAAGAGGGAAGGGGACTTTAAATTCCAGTGGATGCATGCTATCCATTGCTGTTTCCCCCTTTGGAATTATCAGCAATATATCCATATAAATTCCAAGAATCGTGTTCAAAGAATAGTCCTGTAAACTAGTTGGTTCAGTGCCAAGAAAGTCCTCCCACAACTCACTCAACACGTCAGCCTCTGGCCACAGCAGCCACAGTGGCCTCTCTCAAATGAGTTTGTTTATACCTGCCAAATGCAGGATTTTAGCGTTGTAGTAAATGCACCACCAAGCCAACCTCAAGCTACGGCTGGTTGGTACTGATGGGAATGGGGGAAGCGAAGATCTGCAACTTGGCCAAACTGAAAATACACTGAGGTAATGTTCATGGGGTGCTAGTGCTAGTGTGGGTTCTAGAAAGAAATATCTCAAAATATGTTTTCTGGGGCAGACAGAGGAGGTTGGAGGAATGATGTATACTGTGCGTTTAGTCCTCTGACTGTAGATGTTAGCCTGATTCAAGCTCTGTAACAGAGACCCACCAGAGAAAATGAAGCTGGATGCAGGCTACCTTTTAAGGTAACATCCTGCAGTATTGTACATTTGTGTCCAGAATATTTAAGGTGGATATTTTACACAAACACTCCATATGTGGAACATGTGCATGTATGCTTTTTTATTTTATTTATGTTTTTTCTTTTTTGTCTGCTTATGTAATGAAAACTTATGTTTTATGCAAATATATACAACCTATTAATTAGCCATTGCAGTGCATTCAATATCACCAGCTTTATTTGTACGGACATGTTTTTCTTACGCAGTACTAATACATATTACAGACATTTGTCTGCCTTTTGCTTATGTTGGCTGAAAAAACTAACTGATTTTTGCACATGATAAAAAGCCCCCCACAAGCGCAGACTCCATCAAGCCAGCGGACTAGCTACCTGTACCCGAGGGGTCAGTGTCATTGTACCATTTCTGTCGCAACACATAATTGACATGGCATTTCCCCATATTGCATTTTAATACCCCCCACATCAGCTGGCCAGTGTATATTAGCTGAGCCGGGATAGATGATCTACAGGCATTTGCTGTGGAGAAATCACAGCTGCCAACAGCATGCCTTGTGAAACCATCTTCCAACACATTTAAGCTCCAGTTGGATTTCGCTGCAAGTATCAAACTGGAACTCATTACTGTATATCAAAAGTGTTTGACATAAAGTGGTGCTCTAACTTATTAGAAATATTATGCTGTTTAATAACTAGGCACATGATTGTCAGCCCCTTATTTTGTAATAATAATGACACTTTCTGATAGATCTATCTCTTCCCATAACCATTACAGCAAAGCAAATACATCGTCTCCACCAAGTTAAACCTTCAATGCTGTTGTCCAGGTTACTTGTGAATGAATTAAGACTATGTTGTGTTTTATTCTAAACAATGTTGGGGAACAAGCACTGATTTGATAGCATCAATGTTCAATCATGTCACTGACCTTTTTAACCATTTTGTCTGAGAGAATGTGACCGTGTTGGAAAAGCGTTACAATTCAAACGTATAGCAACAATGGCTACAGTATGTATCACATTTTAATTTGTACAATAAAGCAAGATGACAGAATCAAAACACAAAATGTTGTCAAGGCTGTGGATAGAAATCTTTAAAATAACAGGTTACAAAATGAATGTGCTATTTAAGATGTATATACTCTAATATATCATAATAATGTCAATGAGATGGGTTGTGGAAGGAAAGGGGCAAAGCTTTGAGCCATGCAGAGCACAGATTAACAGAAGAACTGCCTTTAAATATTATAAATTTTCAGGCCTGCATGCTATGGCTGATACATTTTAATATATAATATGAATTGTATTCAGCTTTAAAATACCTGCTATTTAGTCAAAGTGTTTTCTTCTCAAGCTATTGTAGCTATTCTATGTGGGTGACGAATGCCTTACGTTCATGATGTTTTCTTCAAGCATTTTAAACCCCATGAAGTAACTTAATGTGTCATTTCACAAAGCTCATTTGTTAAAGATGGATGATGGGAGAGTTACACTACACACCACAAAAAGTTACATCAAGGCACTAGCAGACTGTTCCATGAATAATCATCCTATTGAGAGCACAGAGAGGCATGCTACTGTATGTTATAGGCTACTGTATGTGCAGGCTCTTGCAGAGGTCGAAAGTTAAAATGGGGTAGCTTTCAAGGATTGTTCAAATAATGCATTTTAAAAATACATACTTAAAAACATTTTTATTTGTTTCTGTGATGTATTTTTAGCTTGTTATATCTTGTTTAGCGAAGAATTAACCGTAAATACTCATATTAATAATGAGGTAATATTATGTGTATGTAGCCTATCAAGCAATGTCAGCCTGGTTAAACCATATGTCAACTCATCAGAAATTAGTTTACTTCTGCCCTCTTGTGGGCAAGTATAATGTATGCAATGTTGCCTGTGGACATATTTTACAAATGTAGGCTATAAGAATTTCAATAAAAAGATGGGTACATCTGTATGGGATGAGAACACTGCCAAGTTTGAAACTCTGAAAATGTGTATTTTTTTCGTTCATTCAAATTAGATTTCGAGGATTCACAATCTAATTTACGACATTTCAAACCTTATTTTTTCAGTTTCGAATTGTGGCAGGATTCTCATCCCATAGCATTGTGTTATTTAATGTAACAACAGTGGGTCAGTTACAGCATATGCTCAGCTGTGACCAATGTTGACCAACATGTATTATTAGTCTGTTCTCACACTGAACATAGTCCATATAAACCTATTATCTAAAATTAAAATAATATCAGATTTTAAGGTTGTGGTGAAAACAGTGAATTAATTTGATGTGCAGAAGTTGTACATCGATTACTGTTTTTTGTGTAAATTAAAAAATGCAAACTTTAAAAACTTGTTAGCTGAGGTTCCCCACAAAATGAACCAGCACACAAATCCAATTTACAAATCCAAATAGTATATCTGATTGTAGGCCTGCATGAACCAATAAAAAAAAAATTGTAATGGATTTCAAACAGCCTACATATATTTATTTGGGGGAAGTAATGTTTTTTTTGTAACATGTATAAAGTATGCAAAGTTAAAATTATCAGTGACACTTTTATTTGCAAGTAAATATTCGGCACGTCTTTGCCGCGTCTATGACCACGACGATGTGTACATTGACATAGAAACAGCATTTTCATTCGTCTACTGGTACTGAACAAGCTTACAACCGTCTGAGATTACTAGTTACTTGGTGAGTATTTTTATATTATTCTATTTTTATATTTGCTATGCTATGTGTTATGAATGCAATAGCTTACAGAATTGCTCTCCTAAATCATACAGCGGCTACGGTACGGTAGGATACCGGTACCGTAGTTAGCAAAGATGCCAACCTCCGCGGAGGCCCCGAAACCGTCAACGGTGTTTGGGAAAAAGTATCCAGTTCTTCCCCCGATACCTAGCAAGGAATTTGTTGAGAAAATGAAAGCGGGTCCTCTCTGGGAACCATCACCTTATCGTGGTGGAGAGGTTTGTGTGTCCCTATGATCCTGAGAGCTGTGTTGTCTGG
>JAODTR010063760.1:3902-13902 GCA_025399935.1 Amblyopsis rosae
GTACACACATAGGACATTACTGGACACTTTAAACCCTCAGGGTACACACATAGGACATTAGTGGACACTTTAAACCCTCAGGGTACACACATAGGACATTAGTGGACACTTTAAACCCTCAGGGTACACACATAGGTCATTAGTGGACACTTTAAACCCTCAGGGTACACACATAGGACATTACTGGACACTTTAAACCCTCAGGGTACACACATAGGACATTAGTGGACACTTTAAACCCCCAGGGTACAACCAAAGTCTTACTTAGTTGGGTACCAGCGAGTGAACCCCTGCATTTTATGTAAAGTGGGGGGGAAAACGTTGTCGTGCGGGTGCAGTTAGGAATTTGGCGGACTGTGAGTAAAATAGCCCAGGCAAGTTTATTAATGTAAAAAAAAGTTATGTTTTGATTATTTCATTTACACGCTGTACATTAGTTATCACACTCTCTTAAAAGTTACTGCTTACATAAGTCTCACTCATGCCAACCAACGATAGGCTATCTGACATATGAAGGCTATTGACAAATGCATAGTCCAAGTGTTTGTGTAAAGAACACAAAGCATGAACTGTTAGTTTATTTTAATACAGAGTAAATTACTGCTACTTTTGGATAATGGTCAGTGTGGCCCGTGCAGGACTCTGGTATGCACATACTGTGTCGTTTTGTTCCACAGAAAGAGATTCTATATGGAGAGTAATTTAATATCATATTGTGTATGATGTATTTAAATAGAGTTAAACGTCTGATATGGCGGAAGCTTCCAATTTCAATTGTCATTTTAGACTTCCTCTTGGAGCTAAACATAATTTTTCACTCGGGGTATGTCTAATACAGTGTTGTCTATATTTTATGATTGGATAATTGAATGTCAATGGTTGGTGTTGCATTTAAAAATAAAAAAAATGTACATGCCACAACATGAATGGCAGTGGTCGGATAGTTCAGTCCAGAAATTGTGTCAAATCTGGGGCCAAATCTGACTGGAATTCTGTCTAAATTGCATATTACACAGATTTAAAAATTGATCAGTCACAACAATCAGTTACAATAGTGTTAGACATTTCCACAGAACAGTTTACAATCATTGCAAAAACATGCTACATTTTGTCTACAGATTTGTGATAAAACACTCTACCGTAGCAAATATCTGCGAGGCCAAGGATCTACTATTGAGAAGGTAATTTAGCCTACCTGTATATTAAACCCAACTTCTCTTACTTTGTACCGGTCTTGTCTTTTTTGTTCTAGCAGTCATCGTGTCCATTTATTTTGTGTGCGTGTGTCACTGTCCAGGATAATAGACTCGGTGCAGAGACAGATGGTTATGGCTGATTTCAGCCCTCAGTTCAGCCGCAAGCTACAAGACTTCTTTCAGCGCCTGAATCTGCCTTACCGGATGAAGAGCATGAGGAACAGGTTGTGTGTGTGTGTGTGTGTGATATTAGTCAGTGCAAGTGCTGGTGTGTACTCTCCTTCTAGTTGCTAAGGTAGTGTGTTTTGAGCAATTCTTCGTGTGTGTGTGCGTGCGCGCGCACCCCAGCATGTGTGTGCGTCCGTGGACAGACGTGCTGCTGGTGAGTGTGCTGAAAGGGCAGAATGTGACCGGTACGCGTCAATACAAGGGCAAAAAGGAGGTGCTCCTTGAGGACATTTCGGTGGTCCTATTGAGGATGGCGCTACTACAGCAGCAACACAGGTACACACAAGCTACATGAGGTGTTGCTTACGCGTGTGTACAGAAATGCCCCTTTTCACCCTTCACAATGTTCACAGGCACAGAGAGTTGGTTCGCTACCTCCGCGCGGTCCAGACGACAGCGCAACAGCAGAGCAGGTAGCGCTTTAACAAACTGTTAGGTTATGCTGTCAAAGTAACTGGCCATTCAGTTTATCAAATGTTTCACTAGCCATTTGAACCATTTGCTGAGACATGTTGTCAGTAGATCCTTTTCTTACAATTTCCTAGCAGGGTGAACAGCGCTGCAGCTGACACGGCTAAGAATTGGTCAGGTTGATTCAGGTGTGCCAGTGAGCACGAAATATGGCACTCATGTCGACATCACACTACACAATGGTTTCTCTTGTAACTAGGTGTCTTGAAGGCTAGTCGACATGCACACGACATGACTGGCGACGGGGATCAGACTACATAAGAAGTTTCATGTGACAGATTTTGAGCTGTGCCTGCGATCTCAAAAAACTGGCGAGCGGAAAACTGGGCCTAAGATGTGTACTGTGAACTACGCATTAGTCGTACGTGGGGAATTCTGCACAATCGAATGTATAATCACATCAGGGATAGCCTTTTCTTGGATGTCTTCTAAAATAGTTTGGCTGTCATTTACTGTGCAACATAAAACATAATTTCACACTGGAATCGTATCGGTACTCGTTATCGGCCGATACCAAAGTGCCGGTATCAGGACTGAAAAAACTGGCTCGTGCCATCCCTAGTTGAAACATAGCACTACTTCATTATTGTATTTAAGTATGCTGAGGTGAAGTGTTGGTGGTTACTTTTTATACATGCAGTCTGTCACTGTTAATTGCTAATTTTGTGTTTTCCAGTTTGCGTGAAGTACAAGACTTGGTCCCTCTTTTCCTGTGTATGGCGGGAGACTTCTCCTCTTCCCACTCTGCTTTTTTTACCTCTCACACCGGCATTGCTTCCAGACTGCTGCCATTCCAGTTTATTCTCTATCTCCGCATCTTTGAAACAGCAACTGCTCCCGTGGTAACCATTGGACAACCGCTGCAGCTGGACTGCACAAGTGCCATATGGGAGCCAATCAATGGTGAGACAAACCTACACGTAGCTCATCTAGTATAGAAGCTACAGTATAAGGGGTACCCTAATCTACACAGCCCTGGCTCTGTTGCTGTATGAAGAGTGTGGCTTCTGAGGGGGCACCCTATGGCATTGAAGGGAGGGGTGGTGTTTTTACCAAGTAAAATATCAACAAACCTTCTCCAAATGACTTAGTATGCAGTTAAGCAGTTTGTGCACCAGTGAAATACATTTTTTGTAATACCCACCATTCCACTATATTGGCCTTTTTAAGCAAAATTATGAAATGCATGTCAAATTTCCTGTGATGTCACAGATTACCACAACTGTAACAAACCCATTTTAAAACGAGCTAACACGCTTACAGCAACCAGGAACCTAAGTACTGTAGTCGCACATGCATAGCTGATGCGTCACTGTTTTGACTGACAGCGTGCTATACACATCGCAATGGTAGTCCTGCGAAGACAGACAAATGCCCCCTCTTCTCTCTAGGTGCTGTTCCACTGAACCGTGTGGACCTGGTTAAGTTTGCTCTCAGAGTTCAGAGTTCAAGTGAGGCTGTATACAAAAGTGTGAGTTAATTATGCTTAATTTTTTTATTTTTGGGGGGGAGTTCCAGACACTTTTGACCTGGACCATATGCCATATCTGCCAACTGTGGGGATTGTTTGACCATATCCTATTCAAATGTAACTCCAACCCAATATTTGGGGTTGATGACTGTTGACTTCAGCAGTGTATGCTATCTTTCTGTTACAGTCTGAGTGTTGGGCCTATTTGTTGACCCGCATCAACGTTGATCATAACTCGCACAAGCCTCTACCAGAGCCCAGCCACGCCTTTCTCTGTGTATGTATCGTGTCCATGTTTTTTTTTACATTACATACATACATACATACATACATACCCACCCATCTTGGGAGTGGGGGTGTATATCAAAATACTGTATAATGTATGTTTGTTTTTAAATATAATAAACATTTCCTTAAGGATGCAAGGATTCCTGTCAAGGCGGTAATTGAAAACCAGATGGAGATGGGGTCCAGAGTATCCCTAACCATACCATTGCACCTTCTGAGTGTACGATTGCATAAGTACACACACCTATACTATTTTTAGCATTCTGAGATGGTGCACTCATGCTTAGTTAATGTGTATGTGATTTCTTTTTTCTTTTTCTTTTTTCTCTCATAGATATACCCAGACCAGTCATTGTTGCTGTTGGTAATGGAGGCTCTAGCACTGCGTATTATTTCTGCTCCCCTTATCCCAGTGCTGCCTGTTTTCAGAACCTTCAAGGTATCTCCCCTCTATTGAATGTTGGAGTTTTAACATAAGGGCACAATTGTTATTTGGACAGTTTTTAATTACCTGAGAGATGGTATTTTTAAATTGGATAATAATGAAGCGAGATAGAAAGATTACTAAATTTTGAAAAACACAATTTAAAGTGATGTTCACCATAACATCGGCAGGCAGCAGTGGTCACACAGTGCTGAAATCATGTGTACAGGACAGTACAGCTGAGCAGGAACAGGGGTGACTTTTTGGCAACCAGCCATATGAATCCACAAGCACACATTATGTCATGAATGAAGGTTAGGTTATACTAGAGCATGCAATTGCAGCTGTCCTTGCCTACTACAGTGAGATTATTAGGCAGATTAGCCTAGGGTTCTGCAAACACCATTAGTGATTATTTGATTCAACCAAAAACGCACCTGTAACTCGCACTCCAGCGGACAGCAACCTGTTTTCGGCACGGTAATTTTTTGTTAATATATCTGTAATTTATCAACAAGCGATGCTGAGGTTGCGTAGATCCACACAACATTCTAAATTAAGTAGCCTATATATAATCAGTTTACTGTCACTAAACAATAATAGCCTACATTAATCTAATCTAACAGTAATTGTTGCATGTACGTCATCATGCGCTATTGCTGACTGTCGTGGACTACCTAGATGACTCAAGTTGTGCTTAAGTTACGGTAACCTACCAGTTATCAAGAGCTAGTGGTACAGATCTGTACATGTTTTTTACTTACGGTTTGCGTACTGACGATGGACCAATTCTGTAGATTGCATATTTTTGTAATACTACAATAGACTGCTATGGGTGGCCACATCTGCCATAGGGATGTTTTCATTTTTGCCATCTACACTATTCCCATTACAGACCGGGAAGGTAACAGTCCACTTTGAAAGGCCCAGTATGGCTCCAAGTATCAACATAAACTTTTTCCAAAAAACAAGAAATATGAGTTTAATGGAATGACTCTTTTTTTTTATAGTATTATCAATTAGTTAGATATGTTGGAGATGTAAGACTGACTGATAATCTCACTGGCATTGCTGCATTTAAGATACTTCAGTGAAATATAGAAGTCATTCTTAAGAAGGGCTCCACTAAGGAGCAAGCCACTTCCACATAACCATTTTGTGCATATGACCAGAGGCGCTTATACTCTTTATCTAATGACCTTCCTCTCTCAACTGTCATCTAGGAGAGTAGTTGGGCATTCGACTGGCTACATGAAAGATTATCCACCTCTCCAGATGTCTTCGCTTTCCTAAATGAGGCAATAACACAAGAAATGGGAAGTAAAGGTGTGTGTCAGTTTTGTTTTTCCACATTTTTAAGTAACAAAACGGATATGAATTACAATCTGACAAAAATAGCCAGTCAGGGAGTTTTTAACCTTACACTACAGTGACCAAGAGAGAATGATCAGAGCATTAAAACATTAGTAATGGTGGCGTTCATTTCAGTTCCAGGAATTCCACTCAACATTTGTATTTACATGTAAAAAAGGGGAGGGGTTGCTGAATGCATCCGTGGATCTCAGCCTTTTTTGACCCATTGCACGACTTCTAAAACATTTGTTTTATAAGTCGTTGCCCCCATGCATATAACTTCTTAGTATGGCAATGTAGTCTGTAGGTTAATCAGTTCTGTTAACATTTCTTTTCATCTATGTCTGTGACTGTTTTTCTGTTCTGATTCTTTAGAGGTTCAGGCACAAGCCCAGGGAGACCTGTAAGTATTTCTTCACATTAATATTAATTGCTTCAGATTTCATGAGTGAAGCATAAATCTTACATTTCATTTAATCGCTTTTAGTACAAAACTCCAAACTGGTTCATGCATGTTGTAACACATTCAAAAAACAACGGAAGCTTCTTTCATTTGGGTTGTCATCTTTCACCACAATATTGTGGATTCATCCACTGTATGGTGGAATATAACTATTTGTCCAAATGATTTAAGACTTGTTTTAAATGAGGTAATCTGTTGCTGTTAATTTCAGTTTTCACATTAGGCAAAACGTGTACTGTACACCACCCATCAACAATTGATTGAAAATATTGGCATAATTTATATCCCATTATGAAAATTGTAATTAATTAATACTTACTGAGGCATTGCATCACTGATGCAAAAACAAACTTTCATTGCTACATATAGGATTTCTAGGGTTAGGTGTAAGTGTAACGATGATATAGGCCTAGCAACAATCTGAAATAAAGGTTTAGTCACTACACTAATTTGTATGAATTCTGTTTTGATTTGCAAGTTCTTGTCCACATCAGTGTAGGTTCATAGTTCATGCGTTGTCTTTTGGAATGGAGATTCCAAGCCAGACGTCAGCAGTGATGTTATAGCATGCCTCACCCATGGCCTAAAGGAGGGTGATATTGTGGTCATGGCACCTTTCACCTCCATGATCAAAATAATTCCTAACCAGTGGTTGACCAGTATGGTTAACCAGTAACCATAGCCTACTTATTTAACAGAAGACCTGTAAACAGCCAGACTCGTGTCGTTAAGTTGCCCAACAAATTCCTCAGTATAAGTTTAATGTCCGATTTGGTAATGAGCTAAGAATGAATTATGCTTCAATGTGAAAACGCTGCTGCATAGGGTCCGCAGACTCTGCACAGAGCCACACGGGCACAAATAGCCAGGCTGCATAGGCGGCGTGGACCAGCTCCAAAATCTAGCGTAGCTACAGTACGTCAACCTCACGACCACACACACGATTGGTTGGATGTGTTTGCATAGGCAGCCATCAACAATTGTCTTGCGGATGCAAGCCGCCAGTATGGCAGCAATCATCATTTTAGAGCAACGACCTGTTGTAGCCTACATGCGTCATTCACAGACCATTTCCCTTTGACAGTTATGGTATAATTTAGATTCGCTGGAAAGAAATGTTTGTATATGCATTGAACATTAACCAAGAAGAGGCTGTGTTTTATAAACAACTGTTTTCTATCGGCAGTGTCCCATGGTGAATGTTGGTGTAACTAGGAGATTCGCTGTGAATAAATATTTGTATCATATTTTCATAATGGTGTTAGCCAAGGCACCATTCAACCACCGGGAGCAGTTCGTTAGGAGTCTTGCTCAGGAACACTTGGTCGGGAGGCAGCGGGGAACGAACCAGCGACGTCTCAATCACCCGTCGCACCGCTGTACCATTTGTGTTTTATTGAGATGTGCAGCATTTTACTGTAGGACCCGAGTGTCCTACTTCTTAATGCCGCATCTTCTCATATGGCAGCCCACAGGTTTATTTCCCTCATGTTGTCCAGGCACTTGGACTATTGCTCCTTGAGATTGTGCCTTGGCATTGGGTTTTGAATATGCATTTCTATGCATGTCTTTCTAGATGTTGCACTAAGTGGTGAAATATTACCTCACACTGTGAATAGTGCCAAAGCATCTTAGATATAATTATGGCTGATTGCCAGGTATTCAGATGAGATCTTAACAAGGGCATGTTTAATCTGAAACAATATGTTGTAATTTAGTGTTAATTGTACTGCTATTGTTTTTCCCTTAGGTCTGGTCTTCTGCGCCTTTTGCGTCTTTTTCTCCTGAGATGAGCAACCCACACTGGAATTGTGAGGTTTAAGACGAAGAGAGAAGTTGAAATGGTTCAACAAATCATGTTCTCATACGGTGGCCTTGTTCCGTGTCTTTCTTGAAGATTCCGGTCACGCCAAATAAGTGTGCCCTTCCCCCTCAAGAGGAACTATGGGATGTCCTTATTCAGTTGCTTTAACACACCTAGACCTTGCTTGGCATGTGTAATGCCCTAGTGCCTTGGAAAGTTGCATAATGACCTGACTTCTATAATGTTAAAATGTTTTAGGAGATAAATACTTAAATACAATAAAGTTCCACTCATGTTAAACTGAGATACTTTACCTAGCTTGCGTCAGTCTGAAATGATACTTCTAGTCCATTTTGTGCCTAATAATTACAAATGTGTGTAAAAACATAACAATGTATGTAGTATTCCCTTTTTGTGTAACAGCATTCACATGTTCTTGAAACGTACAAAAAACCAAACTGCTCACTACTGTAATACTGATGCATACGATATTGCTGTTCTAACAGCAAATTCGACATGTAACAATAGAGGGCCGCAGAAGGTCATGCCTGTTATGAAGGCTCTTGTCCTGCCACAGCTTCGTCTTACATTGTAACTGTATTTCTATGGAGGAACCCAGAGCTGTAGGTGAACCGCAGGACTGGCGGGCCACGAGCCGCATGGTGCTGTTTGATGAGGTCAGACAGGAAGTGCAGCACTCTCATGTCGTCGTCGCTGCTGCAAAACCCCTGCTTAAAGAGGAAGTCCCTCCTGTGCTCAGCGCTGCCTCCGCTGGCCGTGCTGGGAAGGTGGAGGGCGTGGCTACATGTGTAGAGCAGAGCCAGGCTGGTCAGTGCCGTCAGGCCCGTCTCCAGGTGCCGCAGGTAGGTGCTCCTCCGGAACGCGAGGGCGCCGGGGTCTGTCAGGCGCTGAACCAGAGAGCCTGTGTATGGTGGGCAGCGCAGCGTCCTCTTGTCTATGTCGAGCAGGGCCAAGTAGCGGTTGTATCGAGCCAGAGAGTTAACGATGGCGGAAGACGAAGCAGATGAAGTTCTGTCCAGACAGATCAGACATTTTGTTAAAACATTTGT
Source organism: Amblyopsis rosae (assembly GCA_025399935.1). Classification (NCBI taxonomy): domain Eukaryota; kingdom Metazoa; phylum Chordata; class Actinopteri; order Percopsiformes; family Amblyopsidae; genus Amblyopsis; species Amblyopsis rosae. The sequence continues at coordinate 12,671 of JAODTR010063760.1, forward strand.
CCAAAAATAAAGGGTTTCACATTGACTTAAGTGGCACGTGTTTCCTTTAACCCTTCCTTTTCTTTATTTAAATGTAATTAAATGGTATACAGAAAACAAAACAAGTTTTTGGAGCAGTGTTATTTTAGTTTGACGAGATCAGATATTGGTACCTGTGTATGCCTATGAGCCTCCAGGAAAGCAGGTCAGTGAGCTGAAGAGGTGTGGTCAAGCAAGGCACCACAGCGTTGCATTCTGGGCCGGGCGCGGGCAGGAACAGGGTAAGGCCAGCCACCAGCTTCCTCAAGGAGACCTTGTCTACCCCGATCACCACCAGGGGACGGCCGCTGAGCAGACAGAACACGGCAGTCTGGGAAAACGAGTTCCGGTGCAGGAAATTGAGGGCTTGGGACGCCGCCTTGCGCCGCCTTGGCTTGCGGTTGTTGATGCGGAGACCCTGGTCGCGAGAGACGGGCTCCGAGGAGCTGGTGCAGTCGGACGCTTCGTCGACGCTCAGCAGCCGCAGGGGGGCGCAGGCCCGCGACCAGGGACCCCCCTCGGCCAGAGATAAATCGCGGGCATAGTCCACATGGGGGCTGGGAACCACCCGGAGCTTCCCCATACTCTGGTAGATGTCAGAGTATGGGGGGAAGAACTCTTCTTGAACTGTAATTCAAATGTTACATCATTAAACCTGGACAGTGCGAATATCGTACTTGTTTTCTTAGTATTTTTAGGGATTGATCAAACTATTATTCTTTGAAACAGTTATTAATCATTGGTAGGCCTACATTCAGCTAGTGAATACGTAGAACTGGTTGAACCACTATGTAATTACTCTGTAGTGTAGACATGTTCTCTGGCCCTCTGTGAATGCGATGGCTCTCCCACGATACGGACGGGACTAGCTCCTCTTCTACCTGGACCTCACAGAAAACCGTTTTTTCCTTAAAACACAACGCTCTTTTGACTGGATCCTCCTGCCGTACAGATGCTCCTTCCCCACCACCCATAATTCCTTTGCAAGTCTCGTCTCCACCTATAGGTTGCGCTGTTTCGTGGAGGTCGTCCTCTTGATGGGCTTCCGCGTCCTTGGAAGTCGTACCCACTGGCTGGAACTCTGGTTCCTCCTCTGTGATGGCAGTAAGGTCCTCGGGAAAGATGGAGTCTGTGGTGCTCAGGACTTCGATACTGTCCTCGCTGTTGGTTCGTCTCGCACGCACTCTCTTAAATCCTGCCTCTGCTGCTAGGTG
>JAODTR010063771.1:0-16540 GCA_025399935.1 Amblyopsis rosae
AATTTCCACACCAAGAAATGTGTTAGCCTACCGGAACACAGAGCGGCCGAAATGTTTTGAAAAACCGGCCGAAATGTAAGAAACCCGGTCGCGGGTTTTGAGCAAAAACCGTCCAATTCCGATTGGTGTCCGGTCAATCGGTGCATCATTACTCGCTACTCCCATTAAATGGAGCAAATGTCTTTGAAAGTAGTTAAAGGACGTTTTTGAACATTTGAGGAAACTTATACAGTAAAAATGTATTGAATGTTCACAATGTCCACTGAACCCTCTTAAGCACTAATTGCACAATACAGGTGCATCTCAATTAATTAGAATATTGTGGAAAAGTTAAGCAATTTCAATAATTCAGTTGACAAAGTGGAGCTCATATTGTGGATTAATTACACACTAAGTGAAATAGTTCAAGCCTGTATATGTTTTAATCTTTAAGATTACAGTTTACAGCTCATGAAACTCCTAAATTCAGTATCTCAGACCAGTGAAAGTTTTTTTTTTTTAATACAGACATGTCAGCTTTCAGAAAAGTGTGTTCCTGTACAAGCACTCCATACTTGGTTGGGGCTCCTTTTGCATGAATTACTGCATATATGCGGCATGGGGTCGACCAGCCTGTGGCACTGCTAAAGTGTTATGGAAGCCCAGAATGCTTCGATAGCAACCCTAAACTCGTCTGCATTGTTGGGTCTTGTCTCATCTTCCAATTTGACAAGACCCCATTTTCTATGGGATTCAGGTCAGGCGTGTTTGCTGGCCAATCACGCACAGTAATCTCATGATCCTTGAACCAGGTATTGGTACCTTTGGCAGTGCGGGCAGCTGCCAAGTCCAGCTGGAAAATGTAATCGGCATCTCCATAAAGCTTGTCAGCAGAAGGAAGCATGCTCCAAAATGTACTGGTAGATGGCTGAGTTGACTCTGGACTTAATGAAACTCAGTGGGACCAACCCCAGAAGGCACGGCTCCCCAAATCATCACTGACTGTGGACATTTTACACTGACCTTCAAGCAACTTGGACTCTGTGCCTCTCCACTCTTCCTCTAGACTCTGGGACCTTGACTGCCAAATTTAATGTAGAATTTACTTTAGTCTGAAAAGAAGACTTTGGACCACCATTTTTCTCCTTAGCCAAGGTGAAGATGCTTCTGGTGTTGCCTCTGGATCAGGAGTGGCTTGACACAGGGAATGTGACAGTTGTAGCCCATTTCCTTGATACGTCTGTGCATGGTGGCTCTTGACGCACTGACTCCAGCCTCAGTTCACTCCTTGTGAAGCTCCCCCACATTTTTAAAGGCCAGCTTGACAATCCTCTCAAGGAACACACACACACACATACACTCACTAAGATGGACAGGTGACTGGACCAGCCATCAAAACAGAGGAGCTTGGATAACAAGGGGGTGTGATGTCATTCTCTGATCACTGAGAAATGTAGTTACACTATATCTTACATAGAAAATAATTGTTTGCTGTGTAGAAAAGTGTGCTTAACATTTTAGATATTCTTATAAGGGCTTAAGAGGGTGCTATGTTATTGCTTAAAAGTAAACAGACAGGAAAAGAGCAACAAGTGCTGAGGAGCTGTGCAGGACAGGAGAAAACTAGTGGAGTCAGCTATCTCTCAAGGTCAGCGTATGGCACGTGTGGTCTCGGTGAAGTCGGCTCTCCCCGGCGACTATGCTTATCAGTTTAGATATCCTTAGAGGTATTGTGTGTCACACTATTGTAGGAATTAGACTGTCTCATGCGCAAAAAAGTACGGCGTCAGCAGGAAGCAGGGAAACAGATAGGAACAGCACTCTGAGAACAAACTGTCAGCAAACAGAAGATAGGTGAAGAGTGTGTTCACAGATATCTTCCCCAGCAGCGACGCCCAGAAGGAGAAGAGAAACAGGCGTGGGCCTCAAGGATTGGGAGAGAGGGCCAATGACGCTCAATCAAGATCAGACAGGGAAACCACTGTCTAGAATATTACCAATGGGCCGAGGGACAGTCAGGGTCAGACTTCTCGAGCTGCTGATATTGCATGTTGTTGGTCAGGGAAAATAAGTGGTCCAGAGCTCTGTTAATTGTATCTTTGATCTACTATTGTTATTAAAGCCGATTTAGTTAATTTAGTTAAACTTGGACACAGTTTCCTCCTACTTAAACTCCATAAAAGAACACGCAGGAACTGGTGTAGGAGAACCACCCAGGATTCCAACAACTGCTACATTCATGTTGAAAATATTGTATACAGTATTTATATAAACTTGAAGACTGTACAGATCTAATAGCCATTAATTAATCAATGATCATTATCTTAGAATGTAACAAACTTCGCACCTCAAAGATATACACATCTCCATAAATATCATTATGAATGGTCGCCAGGAAAAGACGAAGGGAGGGAAAAAAAAAAGACACAAAGTAGCGTGTAGACCTGCAAGAAAATGTGTTGCTGCTGGGCAACAGTTCAGTCCCATGTTGGGTTAGCCAAATGTATTAAATAAACAAACTATTCTTAATCTGTTAACAAATAAATACAGTAGATGGCGCTTGTATAACTGTTAAAAAGCAATATTACACGTGAAGAAAATCACAGGCATGCTGATATTCAATAATGGCATAGCTCGCATCACACTCGAGCACAATGAGCACGAAGCTGATTAATTATCCGTAATAGTACCGGCAGGGCAGGTACAATCCAACGTGCAAAGCACTATTGAGAAAAGACAATGTAAAACAATGGCACTTTAGCTCCAAGTATGCTTACCGCGAGCCTTCCGCTTTTATTGGTTGGGATTCAACATGCCTCGATCACGTGAAAACTCTAAATTCAGCGCTTGAAAATGTGTCTCGTCTTAGCTGCAACTGGAGATTTATGGAATCATTGCATAAAAAATTTACAGCGGCAGTAAAACTCACAATTACGGATAAACTTTGCAATTGATTCACGTGCGAGCCGAACCGTGGACCAACTACGATCCGTTTCACCACTAATCCTAATCCATTGAGTGTTTCTGCATGGCTTCAGGAAATTGAAAGATCTATAGGCTACATCCAGTCTGTCTAGGCAGGATTTCTGCTGTTTATGTTGTCTACATGTCCCATTACAAATCATCCTTTTGACATTTTCATAACGAATATAAATTTAACATTAACAAATCTGATGGAGAGTGTGTGATTCCAGTTGATTTGATTCTTGATACACTGCGGCGCATAGCAACATTTCGGCTTTTTGATTATTCAGATTGCCTTTCAATCACACTCTGGTGAAAGGTCCCTTATAAAACACCTCCCAGGTCCAAACTCCTCCTCTAAACTATTTTCCATTTTAAACAAACAATCTTCATCCACATGAAAACGCAACTGGATGCTTTCAAGCCTGTGAGGTAAAACGCCTCGTGTCAAAACAGAATATAACGGCGCGCACTCAGACGTTAAACAAAGGAGATAATGGGACACAGGCGGACGTTACAAGACAAAAACTCAGCTTTCCCTGTCTTCACGTGAACACTGAATACAGTTTTTAAATATCTTCACCCTGGAAGGAGTTGAGCAAAAATGGTCTTTAGTGATACACTGTGTATGGATAAAAAAGATAGGCATTTAGAAATAGCTGTGGGTGTAGGTGTGGAGTAGGCATTAGACATCAGAGGTGCGTTCAGAATTGGCAAACCGTGGCGAACACTTTTGCTTGTTACATGCTTGCTTTGAACTTGAGTTTTTTACTATTTGTGTAAACCTTTCAAAAATATTAGATTTAAACTGTCCCCCTTCGTCCAGCTTCAACGTGTGTTCGCTAAGAACTACCTCCTCAAACCGTTCGCTGTTGTTCGCAAACATTTGCGGCAAACACAATGAAAACACAACATTGTTTAAATAATGTTTGCAAATGTTTGCAAACGTTGGCCAATTCTGAACACACCTCAGGTGGACACCTCAGTCACAGGTCGATGGTACTGACCGGTGCGGCTCCTCTCCGTAGCAGCACTATTCCTGGTCAGCCGTGTGCTTCTGCTGCTCTGGGTCCTGCTGGGGTAGCGGCGGCACGAGGAGCGCGACGACCTCCCGTCCTCCTCACTCTCCTCGCTCTCGCTGGTGGATTCCTCATCATACTCGCTGTCCACGGCTAGCAGTTAAGAGAAATGGGATTTTTGTTTTAGGGCTGCGATTGCACCTAACATGAGGGCAATGCATTTCCTATGGAATATTAAGCCAGTGTTTTGGTTTATTATTCTACAACACAATAAAGTGTGGCAGTTATGACATGTTAAATTAATCCAGACCTTTACTCTTCTTCTTGGGCCCATTTTTTCGTGTAATTCTTGCTTTCCCTCTGACGTCACTGCCCTGATGTTGGCGCAAGGTTCCCGCTCGTTTCTTCTCCTCAGACTCCCTTAATGGCAGCTTGCTCTCACTCTCAGACTCTTAAATAGAAGAACATCTAGAATGTATTGGAAAGCCTGCATGCTAAACATCTGAACAGATGTAATGGCTTGAACCGAATTATATTTTATGTTTATATTCATTTAAATCTTTAGTTCATCCATCCATTATATTCCCCACATGATGCATTCCCAGTGGTAAGGCCAGCACTATGTCCATTTGGGGGAAGGAGGTTCCTTTACCTGCGCTAGATGAAGCTGCTTTGGAGGACTCTGAGGAGGACATGCGGCCCAAGCTGCTACTGGCCCGGCTCCTCCTGGCCCTCTCAGAATCAGACACTTTGGATGAGGTAGATTTGGCCAGCGACGTCGATTCCTCTTTTACCTGAGTTTTGACAGCAGCTTTCTTTTGACTTGAAGGAAAGACGAGTAATACACAAGTTTAGTTTTGACCAGTAAAATATAATAGAATGTGCTGGGAAAGTTCACTTGTGCTTTATGGGACCTTAGTTTGGAAAAAATATTTATGGTAGTCAACGGCGAGAATACTATTATTTTAGAAAAGTTTGAATTTTGACATAAAGTATACATATGATGTGCGTCTATATAAAAGATAATGAAAGTAACCGCTCAGTGAACTACAGCTTTCGTCTCGCACAACACACGTCACCAAAACAATGCTCTCTTCGGCTTGAGGATTGTGGCGCGACAACGTCATGATACTTACGCGACACAGGGTTTGTAGTCTTACTAATGACATATTTTCACAGTCTTATACTTCAACAAATGAACAACAAACTGAGACTTTATTGACTCTAAACATTTTCTGTTAAATATTCAAACATATGTGTGGTTTCGTGTAACAAAGCAATAAAAAAAAATTTATTCTCGCCGTTGACTACCATAGATATTTTTTCCAAACTAAGGTCCTATAACGCGGACGTGACTTCGGCTCTCTATATCATTCAATTCAAGACATGGGATTAGTGTAGAAGGCTAATGGGAAGCCTGGGAAGGTAGAGCACACCTGGACGTGTTGGTGCTGGAGGCGTTTGGATCCAGCTGCTTCTTCCGGAACCTTTGGCTGCGGCGGAGCCTCTCGCTGCTCTTGATCGCCGTTTTGTACTCCGATATGATTATTCTGATTTTCTCCTCAAAGAAGGCAGAGAGGCGCAGGGTCATGCTGTAAATCTAAGAAACAAGAAAACTTAATTGACAAACCGGTCGTTTTTCAAGAAACAACTTCAACAACTTGCTGGGACGATTCGTCGACGTAACCAACATCACCGGTTACGTAAATATATCGATATGCAAAAAGTACCATTGACTTGTCAATATACCTAGAAACTGTATACTCTGATCTGAATAAACCGTCCCATTAATGGACCATGAGAGGCATCAATGTGCTGTGAACGCGCCCAGTCTTCCTGAAACCAAAAGAAGAGTAATGTGTCTAGCATCATGGTGTGTGTAGCCTACCTACCCTAATACATCCACGTATGTCTCTATAGATCAACTCTGCCCGGCTAAAAGACTGACGTGGTAAATACCAGGCCAGCAGCATCCAACAATGTGCTAGATGCAACACGTGACATTTGTACTAAAGCGTCAACGAAAACATTGCGGAACGCAGTGAAAGCACTCCTCACGCGAACCTGTTGAAGCGAAGCGAATTAGCAGAGCAGTGCACAGTGATCACAGCTCCGCTGTTATCTGCAGTGTTCGAGTGCTGTCACCCACTGCCTTGTTAAAGGAACTGCATGCTAGAACACCTGCGGAAGCTTCATTTTCCATCTCGTGGATTTATAGACTACAAGCAATATAGCCTACTGATCAAACATTTTGCTTGGTTTTTACCGCCGCTGCTCTACAATCTCACCGATCTGACAGTGTTGTCAAACGTCAACTTGTAGGCCATTTTTGTGTGTTGTCATAGAGGTCTGATTCTACAGCATAAATCAACTGTCCTAAAACAGCCTAACATCAGAGTCTGAAGGGAGAGAAGGAGAGGGGGGAGATCATGCATCTGCTTTGGTGGGTGTGTTAGATTTGATTAAGAATGCACTAGTTTTAGTTATTCATGTTAGAATTAGTGTTACTCAAATTGCACACATTTTACTGCAAGATGATTTTGTTGGACTGCTAAGCTTGAGGTTGCACAATGTTTTGGTATTCCTGACATTGATTAGAATTATATTGTCATTTGATAAATGTATAATGCACATAATTCCTTTTTAACAAGCTCTTGCAGATTTAATGGTAAAGACTGTTAGAGATGTTAAGGTATTAAAACCAGTTAAAGGTAGTCAGTGATTGTAAGAGAATACACTATGTGAAGTTAAGCAAATATCTGCTCATGGTCTGCTAGCTGCCCATTCTCTGTACATGCTAAAAACTATAATCTGGTGTTTCTACACTTCCCTGGCTTTGTAATAAGGAACACAAAGTGGTGCAGGCTACACAACACTGTTACCAATGTGTGCGTTAGATTAAATCGGCAAAAAAAACAATCACAGTATAATTGTTTGGTACAGCACTAAAGCACACAAAAAGATAACATTGTATTTTTAAAATTATATTCATTAGTTTTTTATAATGGAATGTATAACCCTCAGAAGTGTAAACAAAATGTGTGTTTAACCCATTGATGTAATTGATTCAGTGCAACAGACTTTACTTGTTGAACTAACTGATGGTTGTAATTCATAGGTAGACCACTCCAACCGTTCATTTATGAATCCCTCCATTAAATAATCTGTGGGGCTGTACCTTTGAACGCTTGTTGGGAGTGTAGGCTTTCGCATTGGCAAATATCAGACGTGTATCTTTGCAAAGCTCAACAGGGTTCTCATAGCCTTCTTCCTCCAGAGTCCTCTTCACTGTGCCCAAATCCATCGGTGTGTCAATGATGTCAAGGTAGTCCTGGAGACACAGCAAAAGCAATGTAGAGATAATCACAAAATACGCACACCACTGGAGTGAAGCAGAGTGTGATAACCGAATGTGTCAGGCTTGGTAAAACTGTTGCTTTGATGACAGAAACCTCAGAGAAACATTGTTTAGGTAGCGTTCGGTGCAGTGTAACAAAACCCTGCACTAAAGCACAGTGACGGTGTGCTTTAGAGACTTGCCGGATATACAGCTGGATCCACAGCTTGCTTGAAAGGTGCAGAGTCCTCACACTCGAAAATGTAGTTGAGCAGACCCTTGCACTGCTGCTTCCAGGCATCTCTGTCTGGCAAAACCTCTACCGAGCGCTGCTGACAGCATGGAGCAGAGAAAGAAGCAAAGTCGTAATAACATGGTGCATACGACCCCTCACCACACTGCATTTATTCCTTGTCATTCAAATTAGACCACAAACTTAGCCAAAGGCACAAAAGAAAAAGAAATGGTTAGAGAAAAACTGAACTCAGTGTATAAAGACATATTGAAGAACATAATCCAGAGTTCATTCAAATGTACAAAACTTTTATGGTTTCAAACACCACAAAGGTACAGTACCGGTACCCCATATTCTTTGAAATTACTTCCTGATATCAATTTATTGTTGGAGCTAAATTAAGGGTTTTACCATGTACTTCTTATTTTGTACACTGGGTGGAGCATTAAGGGAAGAGTTTTTAAATCAACCTGCCGTGGGAATTGAATCAGGTGTGTAGAACGGGAAGACTTAGAGTTTTCTTACAGTGTCAATGTCATGTCAGTGAATTATGCCTAACGTTGCTTGGAAACTTTATGGAATATTAACAATGTCGTCGTCCACCTGATGTGAGCACTTATAATTCAGCTGTGAAATAAAGCATTGACAATATCCAACAGACACACCTATTGGCTTATTAGTAGGCTGGAACAAGCGCCCGATACAAGCTCTCCTATTTGCCCCTATTGGCATATATTAAATGGTATAGTTAAAAGGCAGCTACAGGTATACAAAGTAATTCAATTTGAACTCAAAACCTCTCCCTTCAATGCCATAGGGTTCTCTTTCAGAAGCTCCACCCACACCAAATGGTTCTGGTTTGATTATTCAATTATGGTTCATCAGCTCAGTAAACACTACTTGGCTAGCAATTGCTGAGTCATCCTATGTGCATCTCATGCTTAATTAACCACTTCAGCTGAATTTCCTGTGCTCTATGCATCTCATGCCTAAATGTACCACTTGGCCACAGACAAAGACCATGCTTAATTTACACGTATTGCCCACTTCAACCTCACCCAGCAGTTGTCCCAGCTACAGACTGGATGGCAGCATATGGCTGTGTCATTGTATTCCCCGATACCCAGCTGTGTCTGCAGGTTAAGCAGCTAATGGCTGCACCCTCAACCAAATGAACCTTTACCTATGGGGGTGACAATGATTGTTCCCCTTTTGTTGTCTTCCCTGTAACTTATTATAAAGCTGCAGACTTTCCTTTGTTTACTGTGTGATGTGTGGTGGAACCTCGTGAAACCATAAGTTTCTCCCTTGTTGTGCACCATTGTATTATTATAGCCTGCTTTCCTGATTCAACACTATCCACTGGTCTACGTTTTTATGATAGGAATAATTTACATCAACTGGAAATGTTGGAGTATTGCTGTGTGCACCACTTTATTATTTATTTATTTACAGAGCCAGGGCTGTGTAGAAGTAGCCTGGCTACGCCCGACTAATTGCTCTCAGCTCAATTGTTTTCCGAGAATACAGTCTGGAAACCCTGTTTGCATTTTCACAGTTGCATGAGTTAATGAGAAGACGTGTTTCTAAATGGGGGTAGAGCTAGATGAGGTGATCAAAACAGTTCTGACACCGACACTGTCCAATAGTTTCTACATTAATCAAAGTTTACGCCCAGTAGAAGGCAACGATGTAACACTTCCCAGTGGAGAGTGGCCAGACCATTTTCGTGAAGTGAATATTTGGTCTGGTTACACCAGGCTAGTGCAGAAGTACCAGAAAAATCATCACACAGAACGATAAAATAGACTTCAAAGAAATGTTGGATGAAAGAAAGGAATTATATATATTCACCCCCACCAAATATTTCTTAAGATGATTTCTTTTAATGATTTAGACTTTAAAATCCAATGTGCGACTATCCTTATACATTACAAATGTTTTATATTCACCTGACGTAGCCTTTGTCCACTGGACGTGCCTGGTGCATCACCATTATCGTCCTGGAAAAGTCAGTTTTAATCGTTTTTTGTTCTTAAATTAAAGTAAATAAAGTGAAAGTAAATAGTCACTTGTTAAAATGTTGACATGTTAGAATCGATAACATTAGTTTGAAATAAATCTGGTAGGTTCAAGGAATTAGGTTCTGCATTAAACATTTTTATAACAACTGTAAAACAACCAAATATATCACATTACGAAAAACTTAAGCAACTGTTCTGTCCATTTTACCTCATCTTCATCATCATCCATATCATCAACACTATTGTAAATCTCCATAACATCTGTGCAGCTTGGGTCACTGAGGAATTAGAAAAGACTTTGTATAAGATCAAAGGAGGTATGTATGCAGCATGCATGCATGCATGCATGCCAAGCACTAATCATAACGATGAGTTGGAAGCCTACATACTTCACAAACTTTTGAAGGACATTCGTGATGATTTTTGCCGAGTGGGCAATCTTGCTCCTTGGCTCATTGAAGGTCCGGGCATTGTGTGCAATGTACCTGACATCCCAAATTAATGCAGATAGGCGTCTGTGGAAGTGGAAAAGTGGACATATAACTACCTTTATAGACCTATTGATTGAACTGGTCTGACTAAGTTCAGATGTTTTGCAATATTCAACCTGGTTAGAAATATTGAATAGGGGTGTAACGATACACTGAACTCATGGTTCGGTACACGTATACAAACAAACTTATTATAGTTACTGTGCACCTGTGTGGAGGAGGGTATATGCACTCTCACCCCCACAAGTTATGTCATGTATGTGCACGAAATGTATTATGAGCTAGTTACTTACACTAACTACTGCGGGACAGGTAAAAATCTTTCCGTTATCTGCGCGCAGTTCGCGTGCATGGCAGTCCATATGAGGAGGGAAAAAAATAAAAATAAACTAACTTGAGTTCCGTTTGCATTGTGCAAAGGTTTTTAATGTAGAACAATGCCGACATAATACTTTATGGATCCAACACTTAACATTTTCACCACGCAGCTGTTTCGAAAGCATGACAGGTGGGCCAAATTTGAGCCAAGGCTCAAAGTCTGTGTGAAACACGCTTCTGAATTTTGGTTCCGCATTATGCTAGCCTCGCACCATACTATTCACCATGCATACAGGGAATCACGTCTGTACCGAAACAGATCGATACGAATACCCGTACCGTTACACCCCTAATACTGAAAACCTAATTGAACCCCGGCCAACCCTGCCCATATAACCAAGGCTTTAATGTAATTGAGAAACCATTGGGAGAACACCACATGCTGACCTGTAGAACCTGTTCATGAGCCTGTGTTTAATGGTTCCAAGGTCAGTGGGGTAGGCGATCACCGTGCAGTAGGTGGGGTACTGGACTGTGTCCACAGGGCCAGAGAATGGAGCTGCAATCTCTTTGGGACACACACAAGAGCAGGGTTGGAGATGAATGAGCGTGGCTGTGAGGCGGCAAGGCCTGGGTTGAGTGAATTATTCCCACTGCGGTGGAAATTAGGACAAGCTCGTGACAAAAGCATGCTGCGAGTGAGACAGTGGGTGATCATGTAAAGTACGTACGTCGAAGGTGTGTGTGTGTGTGTGTGTGTGTGTGTGTGTGTGCGCGCGTGCGAGCGAATAATCGAGCGAGCCCGACACCAGAGGTGCGCGTACAAACCGACAGTGATGAGCTGGCCGATGGCAGCCACGATGCGTTCACACTCCTCGTCCCTGCTCCTCTCGCCCCACTCCCCCAGCAGGGGCTTGTACATCAACTCCGTCATCTCCTCTGCAGTCACCGGGATCCCGCCTCCTTCCGTCTCTGGCTGCTCGGCTGAGGAGCACAGCCGTTATACATGTTTACACGGTGTCGTCAAGGGGCTTCCATGTGTAATGTAGCTTAATGTGTGTGGGCTTTGCCGGTAGGAATTATTCAGTAATACCATCGTCTGGAATAGCCTCCACGTCCCAAGGACTAAGCTTCTCCGTTTCCTTGTTATCCCATCTAGCCACAACACAAAAAGACAAAGTCTAAATATTACTACACTTGGTTTTTATAGCAGACAATTTCATATGAAAGTGTTTCAACAAAACACTTTCATATAATGTAATGATGGTTGCACGTGAACTGGTATTGGAATCATAATTAGCAACAGTATTTCTACCTGACTTTGAAGCACTGGAAGTGACTGTCTGGGTATTCCAGTTGATAAGGCTCCTGACAGACAATGGTCCCAAACCACCAGGCATCATCAATTACAGAGCGGAACCTGTCATCTGCACACATCATTATACGTCAGTGTCACTTGACGCCCCGATAGCAACAGATAAGCATTTTTCTCCGTTACTCATTTGATTCACATGATGCTGTTAACGACATAGGTTGGATTATGTGGGTCCTAACAGTTATATGTTCTGAACCCATGTTCAGACTTACTTGGTTGCCAGTTTCTCCGAAGGGCCTCGTCATAATTTTGCCTCAACACCAAGAAATCAATTACATCTGGCATGTCATGATACCTGTAGGAAAATTCAAACTAGATTGATCAATGTGTAAACACTTTATTTCTGCAAGTACAGTACCTGATGAAATTCAGTAAACGTTTCAATAACTACAAAAAATTAGAGGCGAGCTGCTCGTTTAAAAAAGTAAAGAGGAGCCAGGTTAACGGTCACGAGATTCCTTACTTGACAGAGAAAGACTTATCAGTGATCTTGCCAGTGCCATGGTCGATGAGAGTCAGCTTGAGACAGCACAGTGTTGGAGGACACACCTCATATTTGATTCCAGTGATCTTCACAAACTCTTGGTCCTGGGAAACATGCATCAGATTAGCTTGAAGCAATCGTTTCAAAATTCTAGAAAACTAGATATTTATCATTTGTATTCTTACTCTGAGCTCCATCTTCCTCCAGGGTTGTTTGTCCAGGTTGATGGGGTAGAGATCGCCCTTACGGACGGCCTCCACATAGGCCTCATGGCCTTGACGAAAGTAGATTACCTGAGACCGATACAATTTGCTTAGAAAAGATAATACATAAACATTTTCTTTAGGTGTAAACATAACCAATAGGGTTGGGCGAATAGACGATGGCATCGTCCATTGCCGATGGCTGACAGACATCACGATGTTGAGCAGGCATCGTGACAAAAAAAAAATCTTATCAATATATTAATTCATTTATTCAAACCGTTTTCATAAATAACATTGAAAAGTTAGAATTACCTATCCTACAACAAAAGATTTAGGCTAGAAAAGTTCTTGGCAGTTGCATCTGTGCTTTGCTTATCGTTTCATTAGCGTGTTCGTATCTTTGCTCCTAGCTAATCACTGTAGACATTTATCTTTTTTTTAATCACCATCCAGCATGGTGTGCAATATACCATTTATTCATTCAATCATAAAATGAATTTGAGCACTAAATGAGTCAGCACTATCTAGATCTGAGATCCCAATCAATGAGTGATGTAATGGTACGCAGCGTATAGACACGGGCCCAGGAAAGTTATGTTTGGTTGTATGGCTGTAAAAAAATGCAAAGTATACAGAAAACTGTTTAAATATGTTTACGAATGTTCGCCAATTCTGAACGCATCTCAGGTTAGTCTTCAAAAAGCTATAAAGCTGCGGTTACAGGTCTGGCTAGGACAGAATTGTGCCTGGCTCGGTCCGTTCAAATATTTAGGCCTGATTTAAAACTGAAAAAAAACTTTATTCAACAATATAGCCGCCCTATGTGATATAAATGTATATGCATAAATGTATTGTTTGAAATTACATCACGTGGAAAGGTGGAAATAAAACACATTTCAGTCAGCTCATTAGGCAAACATGTCTCCAATATCCCACAATCTGTCCTTTAAAAAAAAAATATATAACCCGCGCTTTTAAAATTGCCTTTGATTATGTTCAGGCTAATAGATGAGAAATAAATTGGCCCGAGGTTAAACATAGGCTTAATTGCCAACCCCTGCTGTAGAATATTGGAGGATGCTATACGCTCATGCCCTGGCTGTCAATAATACAAATGCACAGCGGAACCCTCCGGGCCATCAAGGTATTCAGTGAATACCCCAATAAAATATAGCACAATAACACACACTTGATCCGATTTGAAAACTAAACAATAAAACTACTGAAAGTGAGACCTTTTAGTAAGCATCAGACTGTTCTGACACTAAACAGTGGTAATCTACATTACATGAAGGCAAATGGGGTGAAAATGAACCAATCGTGTTTTCTTGTGATAGTTGCTAGGCGGAATACTCTGAACAGCAACCATGTTACTATACTGTCTGAGCAATGCGGAGTATTCAATACACGCATTTAATACATTCCACATACTAAGTGAATTTTTGACAGGACAATTTTCCATTAGCCAATCAGTTTGATGTGGGAAGGAGGTGGGACTCTGTAAGAACATCATTCGACTAATAAAGAATTCCCTATCACGTGACTCATCCTGACTGTGTGTGCCCTGTGTGACTACTGTAACTGTACTGTATGGGCTTCCCGCTGAACAGGTTGAGCTGAGTAGCAGAGGATAGAGAGTGAGCTAGCTCAAGGCCTGCATGCTACTATCTTTACAGTAAAAGGAGATTAAAAACCATTTGGCCACTGAAACGTGATCTACTGTAGTACAACATACCTCATCACCCATTTGGGGGACAAATGGCGACTTCCTGGGAATGACATCAGTTATCCACATTGAGGGTCTGAACTCATTGGACACTTCCCTGTTAATAGATGGCCTTGGCCGCTAATTGAAGATGCAAAATAGGAAAATGTCAGTCTGTTCATAAAAACAATACATACTGTACATTATCAAACATGTATACTTGACAACTGTCCATATTCGGCAACAGACTCATTTAAATAGATGTAAACAGACCTTAAAAAGACTGCAATACAATCATTATGCTGAGCCCCTCACCTTGGGTGTCTTGCTTTTGGCTTTCTTTGCCTTCTGTTTGCTTTTCTTCCCCAGCCGTTCCTCCTCATCACTCTGCTGTTTCTCCTCTTCCTCTTCATTATCTTCCTCCTCCGAGCTGCTCAGCTGGCGTTGCACCCGTTTCCGTGACGACAAGGGTGTGGAAGGCTGCAGGTTGATACCAGCATCTGCGGTCCAATCAGAGTACTCACTGGACGAGTGACTGTCAAAAATATAAAGTTAGAAGAAAGAAAACACTGCTACAACTATTACACTGTGACAAGTGCCATTTGACCTAGGTGTGGTAGATAATGCACCTTGAGCTGTCACTGTTCCATTCTTCCTCATTGGATGAGTCCAGATCACTGCCACTGCCATCTAATTCCATGTCCTGGGAGGTGTTAAAAAAAAATCTACGCTATAATTAACAAATATATTAAAACGAAATATGAATTTGCTATATTTCAACACCTTGTGCACACCACACAATTGTAGCCAGCAATACCATGCATGCTCACACTGGTACTGTGTGCCCGTGGCATATTATTTTAATAGCATCCGTTCCTAGCTTACACCAACATATGAGCTTGTACCTCTGAAGTTGCCGTTTCTTCTCCCTCTTCACAGGACAAGTCTAGGAATTCCAGGCAGTCGCGGCTCTCCGAGCCAAACAGAGCTTCCTGCCGCTGCTTCTTGCGGGCCTGGGATCTCTTCACTGATGGGATCTCTTCGTCTGAATCGTCCTAGACAATACAAAATATGCAGAGAGAGACACTACAGTGAGATCAGAGACACAGTAAATCTATCAGACATTACCGAAAAACAGCCACGCTCTACCACTGTCAGAACATTGAAACTTACTCGACAACTGCCATAGGTCACACGTCTCTTCTTTGCATTGTACAGCGCAATCTCCTCCTCTCCCTTTGAGGTGCGGAAGTCTTCCTGGTCCCTGACAGATTTATATATGTTGAATAAATAGTCCTGTGTTGTCTATACATACTGTATGTAATGTGCTGATTCAAAAGAAGGCACCACTGTTTATAGCAGATTATTGCACTGCCAGAGACAATGAGTGATTAGAGTTAGATTGGTTTCCCTCCTTTGGTCACTGGTAGCCTGTTCCAACAACAGTGTCCATAGAGACTAAACAGGAACATTTACAGCTTGTCATTGGCAAGAAGTGGCTGCAAGATGACCCGAGTTATCTATCCCTCCATTGAGTGCTTCAAATACAAGTAACATACTTAATTATCATGCAGGAAACCATGTGCAGTGATCTATGAAGGTGTGATGTGTTCCGTGTTTATGGGTTAACTTCACATTCAGGTGTGGGTGCTAAAAAACATTCATAAAACCAGAGTATGAAAACGTTCCTGCCAATGTAAACCAAGTCAGTTTGACAACACGTATTTGGTACCAAAGCTTCAACTTTGCCTTGACTCATCTACCCCAATCTGCAAAGTGAAGGTTTTTACCCAGACGTAAAGGCACTCAATACACTTCTAGCCTCATCATAGTTCCTGCTGAGCCCTTACTTGTAAGTGCTGGGTGCCAGGTCAGGCACCACCACTCTGTGTCTCCAGGCCTGCAGGTCTCTCTCAGTGGCCATTTGGCTGCGAGGAGCGTTCTGGTGCATCTGGCGGACACCCTCCACTTGGCCACTGCGGCGCAGGCCCACGTTAGGTGGGGACTGCACCTCCGCTCTGTCATTCACTGACACTGCAGCACAGACAAATACATTAGCAGAGCACTTCCAATAGATATATTAGCAGTAGAGATGCACCGAATGACCGGACACCAATCGGAAAGTTTTTTCAAAAGATTTCGTCCGGTCTGTGTTCCGGTAGCAACTTACACATTTCTTCTTGGTGTGGAAATTTAAATGTGTTAAAAGAATGTCAAGTCGTAGGTAAGCTACTCAGCAGGCAGGCAGGCATACATGCATGCATACATAGCTTGACATTAAGCATTTTGATGTACTTGTCCTTTAGGACAAGTACATTTGTCATTCACTTGTCCGAGTATAAAAGTTACTTGTCCGGGAAATAAAAAAAGTGACATTTATAGTGTGAATGCCTAAAGGCATTT
>JAODTR010063782.1:0-16538 GCA_025399935.1 Amblyopsis rosae
CACACACACACACACACACACACACACACACACACACACACACACACACACACACACACACACACACACACACTCTATTATCAACCTTCTAAATCCTTATTGGTTGAATTGAGCGGCAGCTGGTTAAGGAGTATTATAGAAGTCCACCGTAGGGTGCCCTGTTGGCTTAGGGAGTACATTCACAACCTTAAGATCAAATATTCAGTCTCGTCTCAGGAGGACAGTTTAATTAAGCCAGACCTCAACATCTGCCCTCTAACATCGGCAAGCCAAAGGACAGAAAACAATAACAACCTACAGTATGAATGTATTTTATTTCCAAATTTCTTATAATGACAGCTCTTGAGCAGACCAAATGTGACATGAGGTAATGGCACTATAACTGTTGAATGCCTTAAAGTTAACTGAAAGGATTGTATTATTTGAAGTTCAGAAAAACAAGCAATTGGCCCTCACACTACATACTGTATGTAACATCATACTGGATTTTAATAAAGCAAATTAAACATGTTTCGATCCTCTCATCTGTAGGGCACTTAACCTGTTTCACTCTTGATTCCCAAAGGAAATGGGATGTTGGCCACAAAAAAAAGTTGTTTGCGCATAAATGCATGTAAGATATCCATCTGGGGTGAGGACTGTTAAACTGTTAAAAAAGGGCAGGTGGCTTTCAAAATAATACTTGGCAGGTGACTGGACAAACCTGTGAACCACCAAAGCCTGGTCATCCACTCTTGCAGTAGAAAAGTCAGGAGAAGAACATAGTTTCCATTGAGAAAAGCATTTAGTATGGTTCTTTGCTAACAGCCAATGAATATCGACTTCCTGTCGAGCTTACAAGGGTATCAGACGTTCAGCACAGTGTTGCTTATGTGATGTAGTGCTAATTGACGGAAGAGGCTGAGATTTACATTAACCTCTGTAGGACCCATATTGTTGTTTTCGAGTTGTTTTCAAGTTGCCTTCATCACACTTAAACCACGCCCGTATAGTTAATAGTTGTGGCGTAAGAATTTTCCATGCAGTGATTTAGGTTGATTCAAAAGTGGACAAACTGAAGCAAGGCTAATAAATGCATGCGAATGACCAGAGTAGCGATTAACCACACAGTATTTGGCTGTCACAGGCACGAGGGCATGATATCAGGGTATCAGTGGGCGTTGGCTCCTGGTGACCCACCTGCGGTTCTTGTCCTCCATCTGTAGTGTGTAGACCGTGTCGTCAGCCAGCAGGGCACGCGTGTGTGTGCTGCTGGCGTTCTCGCCCCACTTCAGCTTCAGGCTTTGGGGACCTGCCGCAGAGCACTCCAGGGGGGGCGGGTTTGGAGGGAGGGGGCGTGTCCTCGCCAGAAGGGGCGGGCTCGGGAGGCTGGAGCCCATGGTATTCACAGCCTGGATCTGAACACTGCACATGGGAAGGGTAAAGGGGAGGGGGAGTTTAGTCAGACCACACAGTGTTCTCTCCGTGGAGATTTCTAATGGTCTAATGGTGGGATCATTTTGAGTGAACAGGCTATTTTAGACATGACCTTGGGTGATTCTATGAGCTGACAGGCACATTACTAACACTGGTATATATTCTCCTGAAATACAACAACAGTACTCAGACAAGGTGTCCAGATATACCCACTGCAGGTGTGGTCACCGCATACAAAAATCACTATATGCTTTACCGCAGGAGTTTGATATCGTATTTCTTTGCTTTCGTTTATTGGCTTGCTTTGCTTCAGTGAACAAAACTAGAGACATTGAAGGCTATGTTGGTGACAGACGCAATGGCTGGAAAGATGTTGATTGCGATCGAATGTCACTATTTCATAAGCAGCATGTGTGTATTATATTTTACGGTTGCACTTCTATTCGTTTTACTAGTGACATATTTTGTCTACAATGCATACCAACAACTGCCAATGTGGTACTATATACACTCTTGACAATTACAAACTTGCACAGATAAATAAGTTCAAGGCATCTTATAGACTTAAGTGACTTAAAATATGTTTTTTTACAAATTCTCAAACTTATAGTCTGGTAAATACGGTATACATTTTGAACTCTGGACGTTCAATATATAAAAACAGACTATAAATATGCAGGCTTATATTTTATTATCTGTAATGAACTTGAATTAAACAGTAGGGGTGGGAATCAACAGAGGACCCCTTATTCGATATTTAAACACGTTTGCCAATTGCATTTTAAAGTATTGTGACTCAACAATGCTTTTAAGAATAGAGGTAATTGTGGTTCCTCTGAGGCTCTAAATTTGCCCCACCTCCTGAAATGTCTACAAATATTATATTGAGACAATATTAGACACAATGACATCTATTGGCAATATATTTTAAAATTAAAGAGATTTTATTGTTCTCTTCTTATGATTAGTATAGAATAGCTTGTGGTAGGTTTCACACTGTTACTGTAAATATTGTTGCATGCATGCTGCTATGCGACAGTACAGTAACTGCATCTGCATAGCAAGAGTCAGAGGGGTCTGACATGACATTATAACACACCTTTTTCCCACCAGTGTTGTTGGCATAATCAAGAGTCATGACGTAACTAAATATAAAAAATAACATTTCTGCTAACTGTATAAAACACACACACACACAACTTAGCTACCTCCCAGAATCAGAAAAGTGTGGAGAACTCCACACATTTATTGACAAATAATCAGCTGATTAGCAACCACATGAGTGTGGTCCCAGTCTTGAGGGATTGCTGCCTGACATTTATTATCAGCTTCCACAAACGCAACCTGCCATTATCATTAATGCTGCCTGGACACAGGACACCATCCACCTGTCAACTCACTCAGGGAAAAAATAAAAACAATGTAAGAGAGATGGATTAATGGAGAGAGAGGGAGAGAGAGATACTAGAAATATGTATATTCAAAAGTGGGCTTGGGCGGTATCACGGTATACCTGGATATTTAGATATTTCCTAGGTATGTATTACAGACACCTGATGGTTTCAGACTTCTGTTTATCATAATTTAAAATGCATTAACATGTAGAATGCATTAAAAAAATAAACATTCATATGTCAAAATAATAAAACATTGACACACACACGTGTGTTAACATACTACCTACAGTAGAATATCATTTTTCATCTTCTGAGAAGATCTAATAGACCCTTGATGAGAAGTAAATGATGTGGCCTATACTTGGTGCTGTGTTATGATGTAGTTCTATAGGAATGCTTCATGGTTCTTGATAATTGTGAAGTAAGCTGGCCATGGACATGAGCAAACACTATAGTCCAATACCAGTATATGTTTGAAAAAGGGGGGGGTGTATATGGTGCATTACAGCCACCTACTGTCTACATGGTGAATTATCACCACCTACTGTCTAGATCAGAATGTAACGCATGTGGCCGGTCAGCTAGCAACATTTGCTCATATTGGCTGGTCCCGCCACACGTGGTCCTGCACCTTAGCAACCAAATAAGAGCTAAACAGGCTGCACCTGCAACAGGGTGGGAATGTGGCCACAGTCTCTTCGGGAACCGCAACACGAGAGAGTGGACGTTTTGTGTCACCGTTATAGACCCTTACGAATGATTCTCACAGCCTCACAACCATTTGGGTTTTAGCAAAACCTTTAGGAATAAATAGAAGCACATAGTGTAAATAGACATAATAACCTCAACCAGTAATGAAACCAACTTCACTGTGGTGGGACTCTAGCAACCTCCTTTATTCTCACAATGCTTAATACTAAGAGCATATTCTTACTATTACAGCCATCCCCTGCACAAGTGGTGAATCAGATGAGGATTAGACCATTTATTGTACATCTGATGTGATATGCACGAGACAGAGCAGCACACAATCTGCTTATTAAACACCTGTTCATGTTTTTAATGAATTGTGACAGCACACAAAATCACAAAATGTTGTAAAGCCTTACTACCTTTAAAAAATATATTATTTTCATATTAATACAACTGCATTTTCAGACTAAACAAGTTATGGCATGGTACATTAATGATCATTTATGGCATGTAAAATAAGCTTTGATGATCACTGACTGTACATTAAGATTTCTATTTAAAATAAATCTGTAAGAATTTTACCCCGATTAATCACAATTAATTGCAATTAATCTCATGATTTACATAATTAATTGCGATTAATAAATTGCCTATTTTTACCTAATTAAATTGTTATATTTACATTTACATAATACACAAGATATGCCAGCTTTATGCTTTTTTGTATAAACATTTATAAATAAATAAATACAAACATTTCCATAAAGCTGGAATATATTGTTATAAAAATATAACACTTAAAACGTTTGAACAGGAAAAAAATGCGATTAATTAATCACAATTAATTACGAAAAGCGTGCGATTCACTGTGATTAATCGCAATTAATTTCTGACAGCACAAAAACAGCTCTAAAACAACAACATTCTGACAGCATTTAAATCTGAAAAAAACCTACAGTATAAACTCAACCTATAAATAACACTACAAACACATTGTACTGGAACGCAAACAAACAATTACTGCAGGCTTAAAAAAAACACACTCAAACAAAAACATATGAATAGCATAATCCCACTGTCAAAACAACCAGAATGGCCATCAACAACACATGCAAAAACTCCCACGTGCATAGCCCCACACATACACACAAAGTTACGATCTCTACTGCAGCTATTATGCAAGAGAGCAGTGTGACATTTAGACAAAAACAACTACAGAACGAGCACAATTGTGTGTAATCACCATACTACAATTCTGTGCCCCTCACAAACACACACAGTTCCTAGTTTGCCCCAATTCCAAGAAAACACTCAAAAAGCACAATAACAGAGACACACGTGGATCCAATCTATATATCTACACACAAAGAGATGAAATGGCTGGCTATTGGCTGAAAGCTGGTAGTTGTTTACTTCCAGTTGTAAATGAGCCTGACATCAATTGTGATGCAAGCGCCACAATAGCTAACAACACTGGTATATCCCTGAGTGCAGTAAATATACACACCATGTCCCTCAGCTTATTAAAATGTCACAATTTGTTCATGAAAAATAAAACATGTTCTTTTCCAATTTACTACCATAATTATAAATGCTTCATTGTCTCTTCAATAAAGTCTGATTTTCTATTATACTGTATGTTAATATATCAGTATACACAGTATATTTATAGTTTAAGCGCAAAGACGTAGACACATGGTGATAGACGATGCTGTCAGAAGGTGTCAGGGCATGGTGCAATACAGCAATAAACCTGCACCACCTACAGCTATTTTGCTCTTTCTACAAATCATGTTTTGATTTTCACATAAAACACATTACAACTCTTCCCACAGCTCAAAACAAACGCAGGGCATGACTGTGGCGCCCCAGAGCACAAGTATTTAGTCTCGCTCACCCACACAAGGGATCCCCCGCCACGCACTCCCTGAAATCCCCCAAAAACCCTGTCAACACAGATTTCAAACAGGCGTCAAACAAATCACTCAATCAGTTTGCAATAGCTAATTGTTTTTGCTAGGGGGTAGGGGGGTTAACCTGACACACCAGATATCCTGTGTCTTTAAAGACACGTCCATCTTGGGAGCTGTCTATTGAACTGTTTCAAAAGGGCAAGCGCTTTCAAAAAAATACTTTGCATGTGATTGGACGAACCTGTGAACTAGTGAGTCTGTTGTTATCCACTCTTGCAGAAAAGTCGGGAGAAGAGTGGAAATATATTTTGCATTGAGAAAAGCCTTTGTCTTCTAATACATTTAAACTGATGCTATAGATTGTATAATCTCTAGGTGTTTTCAACTGGAGTTGTTTTCATTATGCCTTCATCACACCTAAACCATGCACGTAGCAGTTTGACGCTGATTGGCTACACACTAGGTTTACCGGCCTGAATCACCTCGATATCCAAGCTCTCCAGACTGATTCTCATGGCAAAGTCAAACTGAATATCACGAGGTCAGGATGGTCCCGCGAGGCTATAGGGTAGCCTTGTGTACCCAGACCATATTCAGTTTGTGAATAAGGTCTGACATTCTCCACTGGGAAGTGTGCACAGTCGTCACCTCCTACTGGGCGTAGACCTCTGGTTAATTTTGAAACTATTGGACAGCGTTTAACCAATCGGCATTGCTACAACTGTTTTGATCGCCTCATCTAGCATGACGTCATCTCACTAACCCATGCTGATTGGTCCGCCAGCAGAGTGACTGTGAAAACTCTAATGTGAACAGGGTTTCCAGACTGTAACCTCAGCTTAATAAATTGATAATAGTCGGGCAGAGCCAGGCTAGTAAGGGCTAAAAACACAGTGGTACAAAATGTTGCATGGTCAATTTAAATTAATAATTTTATATAATGCCAAACAAAAAGTTGAAATGTTGAAAACACTAGGCAAGAACCAACAACATAGGCCAATACCTATGTAATAATAATAAAGCTTAGTCAGTAACATGTGGAACCACTCTACCTGTAAAAACATCTGATAACTGTGAGTATACAAAATAACGTCACACAGTTTGGAATGGATGTGAGGATGTGTGTAAGCTCTTGGCTGCATACATGTATATTAATGTGTGTTCTCTCTGTGTGTGTGTGTGTGTGTGTGTGTGTGCGTGCGTGTGCGTGTGCACGTATGCTTGTGTACCTATATTCGCTGTCGGGCTGCAGGCCTTTTATAAGGTGACCTGTTCCCGTCTCCACGGTGATTGCTTGGTCACCGAGGGTGATGATATAAGAGGTGATATCTGCACCGTTGCTGTTTGGCTCATCCCACTTCAGGTAGAGGCAGGTGGAGGGGGAGTGGTCTGACTCGGAGGGGGCGTGGTCCAGGAGGGAGAGGGAAGAGACCGGGTCGGGATTGGTGGGTGGGGTCCGGCAGTTTACCTGCTCGCTGTAAGGCCCAGCCCCTGCCTGATTCACTGCCTGTGTGAGGGGCAGCAGGTAAAAGACCATGAGCTATACATGCAATATCTGTGAAACAGCAACAAGTAATGAATACAGCACTGAAAATAGCATAGGGAACCATTGCCTATGTTCTATACTGTATGACGCTGTGCAGTGAGTTACATTCAGTTTCAATGTCATCTTCAGTCATGCCCTTTAATCATGTTTTAGTCATAATAGCCATCTTAATGCCCCTATGTGAACTCAACTGGTTGACAACCTGGGCAATATACATTCTGATTAACACCAGTACAATATGAACGATAGGACTGAAGTACAATAGAGATTTGTGAACAAGTATATTATTTGTATTTTTTTTTGGGGGGTCCATAATTTGGCTGTAGTTTTATTGTACAAGCAGGTCTAAAACTAGATATTAATAAGCATTAAAGCCCTTACGGATAACACTGTTGCATTACATCATAATTATGAGCTGAGATTGGACAGGACAGAGGACATGGAGGTCATTTACACAAAGTGGTCTACTATACAACAGTATGTAGCTATGTTCAGATGACCACAACAGTATTGATTCTAGTGTATGACCTCCGGATGTCCTCTGACCCATCCCAGCTAAACCTCAAGAATGATCCCATCAAGACAAGTACCATAAATTCAGTTTACAGAAAGAGAGAGTGTGTGAGACCAAGAGGGATATCTTAATTATGTTTCCCATTAAACGGTGGATCATAAACTATAATCAATTGCAATCATAATTTCACTGTCCTCTGTGTGTGTGCTCTCATATAGTGTGTGTGTGCATTAGGACAATCAATGTGTATTAGGGTTGACCTGGTTTCCTGTAAGATGTTGTGTGTGTGTGTGTGTGTCTGTGTGTGTGTGTGTGTGTAGGTGAGACAAAGGGTGAAACAATTACAATAAAAAAAAATAGTTCAATAAAATAATCCACTTGAAAGAGGGATTGTGAGAGAGAGACTGCATACTCATGTGTGTTGGCAAGATATGTGTATGTGTGTCTGAGAGAGACACCCCATGTACACCCATGTTTATGTTTCGTGGCAGGATGTGTGTGAAAGACAGAGAGAGAGAGAGAGAGAGAGATTGTTTGGTGTGTGTGTGTGGTGTATGACAATACCTGCAGCCTACAGCAGTAGGATGTGGCAGGCGTCACATCTGACAGGTCACACTGTGTGTCCGTTCCACAGTAAATGACCTCCATGGAGTCGTCTTCACGGGCCCACTCCAAACGGTACTCGGAGATATCGGCGCCAGAACCTTCCGGGCTCTGTAACACACAGTCACTCCACTCAGACAGACTCAGGGGATTTACAATGAATGACAACATAATCAGTCTATTTTGATGGAATCCCTCCAGCTTTTATTATGAAGGTCCTATTCACAGATAATATTTTGCCTTTTCTTTTCATTCAATGTTTGGAGTTGAATTTGAGGCCACTGCCTTTAAAAAGCATTATTCCATTATTCTAGCTTCATGGACAGAATTAAAACAAGCCGCTGGGTAGAAGAAAATAAGTACACTGCAGGCATACTTTAAGAATAATATTTTCTTTTTTCAGAGTTTAGCTGCTTAACTCTCTTCAGATATTCACATTAGCTTTTCAGCTCAGAGTTCAAGCCATGTGCTTGCCCTTGTGGTTTCAATGCTAATTGAAGTTCCTTGTGGGGAAACGTGTCCTCTGCAACTGACCTAGTCTACTGTAACTAAGCAGCAGCAACTCTATGTGCTGTGTCATACAGTCTAGGCACAGTTGTGTGTGTCTTACCTCCCAGCTGACTGTTAAGGAGGTGTTGCTGGTGAGAGTGATGAGTGGCGCCCCACACTGGCCAGGAGGACCAGCTGCAGTCGTTACCTGTGTTGGCTCAGAGTATGCTCCATACTACACACACACACACACACACACACACACACACACTCACACACGCACACGCACACGCACACACACACACACACACACACACAGGGTTAATAATGTGCTTTTGTTTGATTAGATGAGAGACTTCTGGCCGTTTATTAGGGATACTGTTTTAGTATCAAAGGTGTGTGTGTGTGTGTGTATGTAGGCTATATATGTGTTTGCAGGGTGTTCCTTGCTTTGCCTATATGTGTCAGTTCATTGTGTGCATTTGATGTGTATTACTAAATAGGTTTGTGTGAAAAATAAATGTGTGTGTATACGTGTGTGTAGCTGAAAGCTTTCTGATGAGCTCTGAGAGCTCGGCCGTCACAGTGTCCCGCTGATCTAACCAATCAGATTAAAGCTAGACGGCACAACACTCCCGCATCCAAATGATGCTGCTCATCGTACCCGTTAGCCTAGCTGGGTCAATGTGTCCTAATAATGTGTGTGTGTGTATGCGTGTGTGAATGGGGCTTTTAAAGAATGTAGGGTTTTAACTTAAAGTGGTGCAGAGTGTGTTCATTAGACAGGAAAATACTCTTCTTCAATCACTAGCCTGGAGTGTGGCCATCCCCAGTGAGTGAGTGTGTGTGTGTGTGTGTGCGTGTGTGTATGCGTTTGCATGTGTGCGCGTGCGTGTGCATGTGTGTGTGTGTGCGTGCACTGTACCCCAGCCTCGTTGCTGGCTCGCAGTCTGAAGCTATACGTGGCTCCTGGTAGCAGGCTGGCCACAGTACATTGCAGATCCTTTCCATGGTACACCTCTGTGGGCTGTGTGTCTCCCTCACTCATCTCCAGACTAAACACACACTCCTCACACACACCCTCCGTGGGAGGGGTGTCTAGGGTAGACACACAAAAGAAAAGACGGGTTAAATTGTGTTTAAACATATTTATATCCAATTGGTGGTGCAAATGTTACATTTCTTTATGGCACTTATTCTCTACAGTAGATAGTAGTTTTAAGGTGCTTGCACACTGCCCAGACTTTTCCCAACTGACCCCAACATTCTACAGTTGGCAGTAGTTGGTTGCAGCAGAGGTCGTATTAACAGGACATTTAGCGTCAATGACTGAATATTTTTTACAATGACGGAGGGAAATCTACCAGTCTTGAAGCAGGACGCCAATATCATAGTCTTTAATTGAATTTCATTGTTGAATCAAACTTCGCTGCAATCATCACTGCTACAGCGAGTGTTTGTAATAGGCACGCTCACTTTTAAAGCGGGGCATTCCAATTTAATCCTATATTGAGAACTCAAAAAGGCGCAGACACCGCCCCTCGCTACTGTGCAGTGATGTGGCTAGTTGTAAACAAAGCCACACGTTAGCGTTTTCTCACTTATGGATGAATCTTTGACTTGAAAGCTGAACAGTTACTTGCAGCCTACAACGGTTGGTAGTTGGCGTCTTGGTTTCATTTACAGTATAGGGGTGCACTCGTGCACCGATCATAGCCGGTTGTGCCGATACAGGCACTGGAACCGTATAACTTTATCTTGCAACAGAGGAAAGTTTGCTTTGGGGACTCATTTGAAAAATGTGATATTCAAGAAACACACAATCAATGGACCTATACTAAGGTAGGGAATTGGATTTAACATAATCGTGTAACTATACAAAGCCCGGCCAAGGCATCTGTTCTCCCTAAAATGTCCTGTTATCCATGCGATAAAGTCTAACACAACCACTGTGTTGCACTCTTTAGAATGTTCAGAAAACTAACTGCCTGTTCAAATTGCCCAGACTGTCTCTGACGGGACAACTCAGACTTTGGATAATGTCACCTGAAAGTCAAAGTCGAGCTGACACGATGGTGCTATCTTGCTGCTCACAGTTCGGTTTTCTCTTCCCACAACTCAGCTTTACTCGCGGTCCTACGTCCAGAAACCAGCGATTTTAAATTTCAAATTACGGCAGTGAAGTGAGGCTAATGGACAATTATAGGCTAAAAATATATAGGCTGGAAATCGTGTAAGCTAACATTGTACAGGCTAAGGGAACACACTCAAAATGTTGCGGTTTGCTGTAGAACTGTGCAGACTTGCCAAAACTCGACTGGACATGTCAAACTCTAAAAACTACAACCGACTAACACCGGTGTTGGTTGGAGTTGGTCGACGTTTGTTTGGGCAGTGTTCAAGCAACTTCAGCACATCAGTGTCCCTGTGTCCATCCATTACTCCTGGCTGAGTTACTGTACATGATAAAGTGCCACAAACTTAAAAACAACCCCTGCTCTGCACTATGCCTGACATTCAGCTCAGCCTAGGAATAGCCATAGGGCTTTCTCAATGTAAGTTGATTAGCATTTATTCCAGCTGTATTAAAGCAGTTAAAATAAAAACATTCCCAGGATACACACACTTTATACTGCACTAGAGACCTTCGCCTTACAACACGCACGTAACACAAACTAATCAGTGATAATGGACTGCTATTAGGATAGGTCAGGCTGGCTTTAGACAAGGCTATGCTTTTAATAGGCTAAATAATATCTGTATTAGGTTGAAAATTGATGATTTGCACTGCATTAGAGCTGTGAAGCACTACCAGGAAGCCAAAAGTTGATTAGCTTGCCCTTTACAACCGCAGTAAAACGCAAGGATAATGTGAATGCATATGTGTTCGTGTGCGTTTGTGTGTGTGTGTGTGTGTACGACATACCCCATTCTAACTGCACCTCCTTGTGTTTGGCTTTACCCACAATCCTTGGTGGCTGGCAGGGTCCTGGAGGGATGCTTAACGTGCGCACCGGAACACTAACAGTGCACTTGTAGAGGAGAGAAGGGCGGTCAGAAATGACCAAATGAAACAACCCACATATCACCGGTGTATTTACGTTGAAATGAATGTCGTTGATGATGTGGAATCAGTGTTTGGCTGGGTTTGGGTATTTATTCATGCTACCAATGTACAGTAGTGTGTGTGTGTTTCTTACTGGGCTATGTCCTCCGGTGCTGATGCTACACACACGTAGGCGATAGGAGGTGCCAGGCATCAGGCGCTCACACACACAGTGTGTTGCTGGACCGCTGTAGCCAACCTCCCATTGGCTCGCTACAGACACACACACACGGTCAAACACACACACATGAGCACACAAAACTATGTGAAAAAAATGTAATAATCACACTATACGCCATTATCTGTGTACAGTATGTGCCAATAGAGATATTGGATTTATTGGTCAAGCACATACACAGAAGAAAAAAAGTAACTACACATATTGATAATACAGTAACCATTTTCCTAGAAAATGCAACTGACCCAGATGTCTGTATATGTCATGTCACTTTGCTCTCTTTGCTGTTAAAGGTTTGCGTAAGCTTACGAAAGCATTTGTGTGAATATGTGTTGAGTTGTCGCTGTTTCCCCCCACTAAACTAATTCTGACAAGAAACATGAAAAGCTGCATAGAACGGCAGCATTGTAAAAGTCATAAAAGTTGTAAAAGGCAACAGAACATATGAGCAAAATAGCTTGACCCAGACATTATATTGTATCAAAGTTAAAGAGGGAAGAGACCACATAACACGCCCACGACTGCTATTGAAATTAAAATGATGAATCACTGCTTAAACAATGCAATGATTACAGAACTTTTTACAGAGGAAGGGGGTTGACAGAGTGGACTTTAAAATAGGATGTGTAAAAAGAGACACTCCTGAATTTGTTTCCCTTTGTGGTGAAACAGATGTTTTGACACACACTCTTCTCTACCCACACCCCTACAACTCCTTTGACTGACACATTTTTCTAGCCATCTCCCTACAGTTGGGGTAGCACATTTGTGGTTCTCAGAGAGCTTTGACACAACTGAGGAGTATATAGAGTACAGTACAGTACTCGCACATAATTCTTGACTGACTGTGAATATGGGTAGAACAGATTTTCAGATTCTGATAAATTACCACTTTGTGAAGCAATTTGTTATCCGGTTGCTAAAACAAGCATACTGTAACACTTGGCAGCCATAAAGAATCATAGAGACATATTGTAAGTCTTCGGTTCTAAAAGCGACTTCCAAAAAAACTCATCACACGAGGGAAAAACACAATAAGTTTGTGTTGTGCGGCGAGGTATTTCTCCTCGGGTGAGTTCCAAGCAGAGCTTTGTTTTGCACCAGGCACTTCTGAATACTGATTATCATTCTTCTGAGTAAGTAGCAAAGGAGATGGATAAACAGAGAGATGATGAGAATGTGAGCACGGACACGACACCGGAAGACTTGTTTTCTTTTTCCAAAGAAAATTACGGACTCACAATGGCCACTTAAAAGGGCGGAAATCAAACAGTGATGGCAGAGAGACAAGAGAGAGCGATGCTAATACGATCAGATGAATGAGATGGCTGCTGGCAGAGTCAGTAGATGCAAGCTTACCTTCAGAGCAACCCTCTGAGACCTCCAACAGGTAGGTGAGAGCATGAGAGCCACCGTTGTCCTGTGGAGGATCTGTGGACCAATGAAACACATCCATTTGACGTAAACTCATTATATAGATGACCAAATAGGCCTATACGCTAAATGCTCTGGTTTCAATCCTCTGAAAAACTCAAGAGTTTGTGTTGTATTATAGAGAACAGGCCTACTGTAACACTGCTTCTACCGTATTATCTTCTATGGTTCTGTGGGTTAGTCCTTGTGAAGGGGCATTCACACTACCGGCGGCAATAGCTACACCCACCGCAGCGGCAAGCGGTAGGTTGAACCCACCCGCTTTTGCTCTAATCTCCGCGGCACAAAATTCCGCAGAGGTACGCGCTAAAGTGGGTGGGAGTCGATAAACGTTGCTATGGGCAATATGCAGTCAGCACTTTGTTTAAGCACTGTTTAATGAAGATTAGCAGCAAGGAAAAGGAGGACAGCTACAAAGCCCAGCTACAATGCTTTTAGTTTTCTAGCGTTATGAGCATACAAATTGGTTTTTATTTTCAGCGGCTCTCTTAGTTTCACCAATATTATGCTTGACAAAACATTTGTTCCGTTTTAAAAAGTATTTATAGAAGATCAAATTTTATATTTTCCCTATTTCTTAGCAAATGCCTTCCTTTCAACATATTTGTAAATAGGAACAAACGGTGGTTTCGGGTACTTATTAGTCCATTATATTATCGTTTTCGGTTAACAAATATGATGTACGTATAGCTGGCCAGACGATAAGCAAGGAGCGCGGCAAGCGTTTTTGGGTTCACCAACACACATGAATAGGATTTAATGACATAATGCCGCCATTGCCGCCAGTAGTGTGAATGTCCCTTAAGCTGTGAAACAGATAAGATGACAGAATGTTGGTGCCAAGTACTTCTCATAATTTAAGACAGACTTGTGACGCCTAGCAATCATGCAGCTGTTGCATCATAAATCCACTCAACACCAAAGGGGTGTGGCTGTCACGATGACAGATATTCTCAGATCTTCCCAAACAGTCAGAGTAATCAGAAACACACTGATAAACTCTATAAAGCAAAACTGCTGTGAAAACAAGAACTCCTGACTGCGCTCCTTACTGTATGTTTTATTGAAACTGATGAGCCATATTTTCAGACAGCAGTACACAGACAGCAGTACATTTGTTTAGACTCTCTATGTTGCACCATAAAACGGTATCTCATTTTGGTTGAACATCTCTGGTTAGAAACCATTGCAGAATCAGTTAGGATCTGCCTGGTCAGCCCAATCTTACAGTTGTAGACCTACAATGTTAACACACGCATGGAGACCATAGACAGATACACTTCACTGGAACCTGTGCTTACCTAAACATTATACATTTAGCCAATGCACTGCTTTTATTTTGAACTGACAATAACTGCAATCTGCAGCTGCAAATCATTAAATAATGTATTTCAAGGGGAGTTTACTCATAAAGCATACATTTTAGCAATACATTCAAATCATTATGTGATGTCATGGTACGATGATGTCAAATGAAAGGTACGTTTACGATATGTTGGAGGAACATATCCTAACTACACAGGAGCAATCTCACAGCAACCTGAGACCACTAACAGTGGTAGTGCCAACGCCCCCCTCGGTTAAGGTCAATGGCAGGAGCACTAGCCTCTTTAGTGCGTGTGTGGGTGTGTGTGTGTGTGTGTGTGTGTGTGTGTGTGTACCCCAGGTGACTGTGAAGCCGTAGGGCGTAGCGGCCGTGACACAGGGCGTAGAGGGGGGGCCTGGTTTGTCTGGACTGGTGGTGCAAACCAACACCTCACTGGGGTTACTCCTCCCCTCCATGTTGGTGGCTATGAGCTGGAGAGAGAGAGAGAGGGAGAGAGAGAGAGAGAGAGAGAGAGAGAGATAGGACATAGAAGGGACAGTAAATATGGTGTGAAGAGAGTTAAATTAATGGATGAGAAGGGCCGGCGTCCGCCACTAAAGCATAGTAAACCTGCTGTGCTCTGTGAAGCTGCTGCTCACTGATACAGCTGTGTTTGCCTTTACGCATTGCCTGCCTGTGTGACAGCTGCCTGTCGCTGAGATGTGGATAATTAAGCGTTGTTTGTGACGACTGTTTTCTAACAGGGGATGGCGCGCACACACACAATGGAACACGCATACATGCTATCAACGGCATAGAAACACACAAGCTATCTACTCGAGATATTTTCTTTCAGCGCCTACAAGCAGTGCTGGTGGCTCACAACCGACAATATTGGAAGCATTTCTCTGCTGCCAAATTGCTGTATGAAAGGATGGATGTTGTATTACTATTAAGACCTACATGCACAGACAAGGAGCCTTGTCTGTGCAAATATTAAAAGGAAATTACAGCTACATGATCATCTCTCAAAATTAGAAGCTTTTAAAAATGACAGACAAAGAGAGGAGCGTTATGTAAGCATGGATGAACCTGAAACAAATTGAGGCAGATGTATCGAAAGGTTAGCTTAGCTAAAAAAAAGAGCAAATGGGTGTATAGCCTGCCTTTGCCTTTACATTTACATGTAGCATTGATTTAAATCAAAGCATGGTGTTAATTGCAGTATGCTAACTGAGACAGAGACAAAATGCTAAAGCCTGCGATAAACGCGGACGTGTACGGTTACTAGGAGTATCGAGCGTGTATCCCGCGGAAAACTTGTATGTATGAGTGTATCCTTTGGGGCGTAGTTTGTGCGCGTCCTCAGAAATTAACGCTATGCGTACGCATGATGCAATACAGCACATGAACGTGGGGGCAGTATCAGGATCAGACAGGCAGATCAACAGCAGTTTCTAAACAATGAACAACAATGGCGGGAAGTTCCAAAGAGAAGTTCGTAGAGCTAGTTTTTCATTATCTAACATCTATATGATGTCTCCATGCCGCTCCACATTTTGACATGTTGGTTATTGTTGTGGAAATTCAAAAGTAGTCAAGGAAAGTTTCAGCCAGGGATGATTCCGCCCTAATCTGCCCCTTAATGGACATATTTTAAATCATCCAAGCACACGCAAGGTACGCAGGCCCGCTTGTACGCGTGGCACAAAAGCAAGCAAGTATATCGGGGCCTTAGGTAATCACGTTCGCACACAGAGAAATAGAGTAGTGCGCAAACACACAAACAAACAACACAGTGAAAATAGAGAAAGAAATACACATACTCATATAGGCTGTGTGATCTTCCAAATACTGTACACGTTGTAAAACACACACACACACACACACACACACACACACACACACACACACACACACACACACACACACACACACACACA